>JAODUO010000091.1:65000-112500 GCA_025642075.2 Ridgeia piscesae | reverse complement strand
TCACGATAAACTTTAATTTATTCGTTCTACGTTTTATTTGTGGAAACATATATTATTGAAAGATACGTTGCCTTGTAGTTACTGCTTAACTATATATTGTAGGACATTCATGTAGTCTTTAAAATACATCTATTGTGATTTAACTGTGTATTGATGGATTTTAATGATTTTGCTTTTGTTCATTATATTTTAATAACTATTATATTTTTCTCATGTAGCGCTCATCTGTTAAGCCAACACATGGAAATACCAGGTAAGAGGTGAAGAGTAGGTCTAGCACAGAGAGACGGTGAAAAGGAACAAAGGAAATGAGATAAACCGACAGAATTTGGCCACAAACAGACACCTTGAACAGGAGAAATGAGCAGAGTAGATAAGAATTGTTACATATGTGACTGGTAAGTCTCTTGACTGGGGTGCCACCAACAGTGTCACTCTTGCAAAGACACTAATTTGAACAATTCTACGTCAGTCCTATTATAAAATTACATTGTATTAGTCAATAAAGCAATGTCATAAATATTTTATACACACACACCTCCATTAAACCTAATGTTTATTAAATCACACATACCCTATTCATATTTAGGATGTCATTAGACATACAGAGGATAATCAACTAGAGAAAATGCTGAATATTGTCAGGAAATGCAACATGTTCTGTTGTAATAAAGAACTCATGCTTGTGGGAAACAACTGGACTGGTTTCGTAATTTGACTTTTTTTCAGGTAGAAACAATCGTTCAAATAGGGTGTTTGACATCCATGGTGATGGAGGATGTGTTTCCACAAAAGAAAAGTTCAACATAAAGTTAGCAGTGTTATCCAGAAAAAAAAATGAATTGGTGCATACTTTTTTAGATTGTATACTAATAATTATGTATTCCTGTCAGATAAATTAAAATTGTCTAATAATTTTAAAAAAACAGTTGTGACTGATTGCATTTAGAATACTGCGTAGTAATGCACTAGCAATGTCAGTTGTTTGTCTAACCATTTTGTTCACTTGGACAGTTTATGGTAATATCGATTCAGTGTTGTGTGTGGCAGGTTCACACCCTGCTGGTGTTCCTTATGCAAACATTACATGTGTGCACACGCATTGATTCTATTTAATAAGTTCAGCTGCTTTTGTGGCATATCTGAAATACATCGAGCTATAGTCTAGTTTGCCTACGTATCAATGTATTTATGCAGGAATATTAATGCTTTCTTCATAAATGACATGCACCTTGGTTGCCAAACAAACAGGAATTAATATGCAACCCAAATAACTATGATATAAGACCTACATGTGGGCTGTAGAAGAATGCAGATAAAATGTTTCTCGCTGGCAGCGTCATCTGACCAGCATCAGAGTTCTGCTAGGTCATCGAGATAAGTGCAACAGTAATAACCCTACTTGAGGTCAGCGTAGAATATGCCGAGGACTAATATTAAGTAATATTAGTAATATTATGGATAATTTATTTTAACTCTGTAGGTAAATGCAGTAAGGCAACATTTTAAAATGCCTTGTCCACTGTCGCATAAACAACTGTTGACATGACTGTCACGAGACGCCATCATTAATGATGTGATGTCAGTCACTATAGTGTATAGGCACAAGATGTAAGTTGGAAAACGTACGTGTCAAGCAGAACTTATGCCACATTATGGTCTGATTTCGTTTTCAGGACAACTTTCAGGTGAACCCATCATGGTTTCTGTTCTTCTCAAACAACCAAGTGGTTGCCCTAAATTTGTCACGGTCCTTTTTCGCTTTCTTTGACGCAGACGATAGTACTACCGGGTGAAACTTTCTCTTAGATTTTTCATTAGATTGAATGACAACAAATATGCAAGCCGGCAACTTGTGTTCACGTGATAACGCATCACGTGATCATGCATTTCCGTCTCGCATTTTGAAAATGCCTCATGGTTGATGTAAACGATGCATAAGTGAACTTACCACTTTTATTTCAAAACCAAAATGGGACATGAAAGCATCTTTGGACAGTCAGTATGCTATAATGGGTATAATTTCTACTGTATAACATGATTTTGCAATAAAAAACAACAAAAGACTTTGTGTCCCTTCAAATTGCATGTTTTCCCATCTAACTCAACATATATTTAAAAGTATTCACACTCCTTAAACATGCAAAAAAAATATTTAGTAAATCAAAATATTTACATCGTTTGCTAAAAGTTGTATAAAATGTCATACATGTATACTATACTTGCATATGATAAGCAATTTCCACACCTGTCTCTTTAGTTATACTGTACACGTGAAAGGTCAAGATGCTCCACAGAAATGACAACAATGTATCATAACAGATGGAAACAATCAAATTGGTCCTCACATTTTTGCAAGCACAAACATACACAAGTTTTATTATTTTATCGTTTCATGGACAAAATGGGATTATTATAGTGTACACCTGTACAGTGATCTTATCAAAAATCAGAAATGTTTGGATAAGAACACAAAGAACAAAATGAACAACCTTATCCACATAGAACACCTGTTATATAGCCCATAAACAAACAAGGTCCATGGAGAATATAAATATGCCTGACACATAAGATCACCATGTTCCGATAGAAAGGAAACATGGTCCACATTGACCACCAATTTGGTCCATACAGAAGATTACCTGGGTCCACAGAAAATCAACATGGCTCACGTAGTCATGGCAACCATGCAGAAGAAGTTCAACAGTCCTCATGATAGAAGAACTTGACTCTGTTATTATGTTCCTAATTGCAATAATGATTCCCATAAATACATTACTTATTACTATTCTAATTTACTCACAGAATCCTGAGGCTCAACCTCAACGTGTGGTGGTGCTTTCAGTAGACGTTTCTCGTGAACTCTTCTAAAAATAACAAAGAAGTTCATTAGATAAATAAAGTATACCAGAAATAACTTAATTTTAATCTATATTTTGTTGATAATTGACCAGTTTTTGAGTTGTCTGTTTGTAATGATATTAACACAAATTAAGTACTGTAACTTTTGGACCCACCAGTCAAATGTAACATACTCGCATTCTCACTTGCATTCTCCCACACCCACACTCACACTCACTCACATACCACCCACACACACACACACAGCACGGACGCACGCACGCACGCACGCACGCACGCACGCACACACACACACACACACACACACTCACTCACTCACTCACGCACTCACTCACTCACTCTCTCTCTCTCACACACACACACACACACACACACACACACACACACACACACACACACACACACACACACACACACACACACACACACACACACACACACACACACACACACAACTTTCTACAATGAGTGGAGATCTGTATATATATATATATATATATATATAATATATATATATTTTATATAATATATATATATATATATAATATATATATATATATTATATATATTTCTTCTTTCTTCTTCTATTAATCAGCCAACATCAATGTTTTGATGATTATAGTATACTATTATATAATTAAAATATAACATATAATGCTAACATTACCGAAACGTGCTTCCTTGGTATGTATAATCACGTCCCTCTTTAGTCATGCGCGCGTATGACGCTATCGGTTGCAATTTCAAAACATTTCGGCGCGTGATTGGTTCCGCAAACTGCTCGTCTGATCTTAAGTCCGTGATTTGACTTTACGTTATTATGGCATCGACTCCAAGTCGGTCTACGTCGTAACTTCCTAAGGTATAACTAGTAACTAACTGCGTTCAGAACGAGAAATAGTTACTTGCTAAACATGACATTTATTTTCATGTGAACGATAATATAATAACTTATCATTTAATTAGGGCTAGGATGACAGGTCGATGTTTCGTGTGATCACTGGCCGGATCAAACAATAATGATACTTTCTAGGCTAAAACGGATTTTCAAAGCTAAAAATCATCAGTGCTGCTATGTCAGCAATTAAGACGCTATATTTAACTTGTAAGATGCATAGGCCATAGCCGGTTGGTTTTCATATTGATTACACAAATATAGTCATAGAGGTATATAGTTTTTACTATAAGCTATAGGCTGTTGCTTTTGGTCCTGACTGGATGTATAGCGAAGCACCTATAGGTCCGGCACTTAACCTATGTACTGGTAACATATTGCAGATGCTAAAACTCCCATCACTAGTTGCCAAGGTGCGAATCAGCTATAGATCCGGCTCTGAATATGGAATATGACAGCTACTAAATCATAACAGTATTAATTAATGAGTTACACAAATAATAACATTGATCATGATGTAATACGTCTGTGTTTCTGCAACATTTTATTTCCATTTGTATTATTCTTTAATTATACAAAATAGTCTAAGTGGATACTGGATATATTGTTCTGTTGAAGTAGTAGAGTCTATAATGTGAGTACAATTGATAAATCCAAGCATGAGTGCATTTTTAATGTGTGCTGCTTTGGATTATCCTCATGAATTTCTGTGAAGTAAGTCAGGCCATCTGCCGGCGTAAGCTGAACCCATCTGCAAGGATGGCGAACATTTTTTAGAAGCCAGTCATGTCATAATGTAGGCTTCTTCATTTTATATGTGTCAGTGATTATTGCCAGTTGAGGTATTTATGAAAGGAATGTCCACAGATACTTTGCACGTCACAGTAGTATTGACTGCACATGTCATGCACACGAAAGATGGCCATCAGATGGATACTTCATACACCACAGGATGAATCCACATACATTAAAAATACTTCATCGGACATATGTATTATCATGTTGAAATCTAAAGACTAAACAGCACTAAGAAATAAAAATAAAAAATTCAAATATTCCTTTTCTTGAGTTATTGAGGCCGATATACTACCTATTATCTGCAGACTTTATCTGCAGTTTTTGCACATGCCGTGGGATCTTTTACTTTCATTGGCATATACACCACATAGGCGAGACCAATGTCTTAGCATCACGAGCTGAACAACACAGTCAGAGGCAGTGTAGGATGACTGAATGTAATTCCTCTCAAGACGACTGATACTTTACTGCTCCACCATCACACTCCAATCTTCCAGTACAGACCACAGAGGTTACAGCCTTACAGGTCATTCGAACTGTCGGTTCTGTAAACAGTTCTGTCTCATGAATGTTGCTCGTACCTCAGGGGCTAGTCAATGATACTGTGACTTTCTTTTTGACTTCAGCAACCGTGTCTAACAGAACTCTCATAATTATAGTATGTTTAATTTAAATTTAATGTTCTGCCCGGAGTGAGAATCAATAATATGTTTCTTGCTTCTGAAATGTCCACCTAGCCAAATTAAACTCGACCAGTCCATGTGAATGGGGTGTCTACGATAAAGCCGTACCTCTGTCCCCAGGAAGATGGTCAGTGCACACAGCTAGCGCGAGGACGTAGATGAGCCAGATGGACGCGGGGCCAACTGCGACAGACGATGGGCAGACCTTGCGACATACACCGCCGCCGCCATCGTACGTTGTCTCCGACAGCGACACTGAGCCTGACGACACGACTGCTGGCGTCATCGAGGTCCACACAGAGCAACAGCTGCTGTCAGTGCGGGACATCGAGGTATGTCATTGTGACGTGTGCTTTACTGTGCTCATTGTTTGCATGTGTAGTTTGCAACTTTGCATGCCTGCATGTCTTCCTGTGCCACTAACTTGCTGTCCGGCACTGCCTTAAGGCGACATGATCAGTTCGTTGCTTTTAATTTTTTTTGCAAAATCATGTAAATCTGTATAAGTTATAACTATTGTAGCATCCTGACCGCCAATAAATGTTTTATCAAAGCAGAACTGACTTCGTAATGTTAAACGTCGAATGTTTATAAGAATCCCGACGATGTCACTCAAATCGCGCGAGTGACACCCACCCTTTGACCTTTACCAACTGGGAGCCGTGCACCTGGCTGGGTGTGGCGCTAGTGGCGTCACCTTGTGTTCACTGCATCACGTGTCATGCATTTCCTTCTGGGTTTTTAGCCACGCCTACAACGGTTTCTAAAACGCCTCGTGGTCGATGTGTACACAGAGTTAAGCACCCTTACTGCATCTATTTTCAACCCCTAAATGGTACATGAAAACATACTTTGACTGTCTTTACGCTATAATAGGTATAATTTATACCGTATAACATGATTTTGCAATAAAAATAAAAGCCACGAACGGACCATGTCACTTTAAGACGTATGTCACATCAATAACACAACATTTTAGCAGAAGGTCATTCTTATGATAGTGAATCTAACTTAGTTTTCATTTTTCAAATCCAAATTGAGATGTTTCTTTTACCTGTACAGACTTTCGTTGTACGATGTTCAGTAACTTAGATCATTATTGACAACAGATTTGTTATAAGATTTGTCATCTTTAAAAGTGACTTTGATGTGTAAAGTGTAAAAAAGACACTAACTTTAGGTTTCCAAAAGTGTCTATACTTATAGGCTACATTTTTGGTGCTGTTTTAGTTAGGCCGTTTTGGCCTTTGGCAAGCCTGCATTTAAGACAATCAGTTAGGTGAAATTCATATTCACAACCGTTACGGTTGAGTGAACCATACCATTCTGGCTGATTCCAACCATCAGAAGTAATAGAAATACATGTACCATGGCAAAATAAGACGCTTCTGAGAAAACTATTTTTGGTGCTTTATTGCTTGTTGTGAACAACTTGTTAGTTGTGTAAATGATGTAAACTTTACACAAGTGTGTAATAATTATATTTACATAATTGGTGAGTTTATAAGTGCCAGTGAGAAGTGCCCCCTTTTGGAATGGCAGGTGACATGATCCTGCATGTCACCTGACTGGGTTTTATTAAACTTTAACACACTACCATTGTCTACCAAGTATCATGTGTGTTTAGGTTGGTTTAGTGAAATAAGTATAAACTAAATATGTTTACTCAATGTGACCATTACAGTTGTAGTGTACAGTGAAACCTCGGTGTTAAGATCACACTTGGGGCTGGGCAAGTGTGCCCTGAATAGAAAGGTGACCATATTTGCGGGATTAATTTTGTAAATTTGATTCCTATGGGAATAATTTGGGATTGTTGTAAGGTGACCTTAATTGCGAGGTGTGTATTATGGAGGTGACTATATAGCGAGGTTCAACTGATCAACCTTGGCATTGCTAGGTTCAAATGTGTTTGGTCATGTGAAATGTGTCGGGTCATGTGACCTGTTGGTTTTGGTAGAGATAAGCGAATGTGTTTGGTCATGTGACCTGCTGGCTTTGGTAGAGATGAGCGAACTGTGTTGTAGCTGATAGTGGCTGAGGATGCTGGCGGTATTGATGTGATAATAGAAGACCCGGATGAACCTGACTCGGAGCTGACTGGCCAAGTCACAACCGGCACATCCCACGCTTACACCCCATGTGACGTCTCCACCATACCTGTCCCATCGACGTTGGGTCCCCAAGAGGGTGACACCCCACTGTCCCAAACGTCACGTACTAGTCCTGCCTTGCAGCTATCCACCCCGGTGAAGCCACCATTCACCCCAGAGTCACAGGCAGATGCCAATATGCCGCAGTTTATCACCCCTGCCACTGTGTCAAGCATTGTCACCCTGAACTCACAGGTGCCTTGTTTGCTCACTACCTCCGTCACGAGCCCTTGTTCACCCCGCTCGTCTTCCCCCCGTTCCTCGCTAGTTACACAGTGCCTGTCGAAATCGCACCCAGGCATCCCTCGTTTCATCACCGCCCCGCTCAGTCCCCACACCCTGTTCACCCACCCGACCCCGCGCCCTCCCAGACAACGCCTGGCCGCGACGCGCCCTCATCTTCTGCCCCCACCCCCCGTTCGCGCCTCCTCCCCCATTCTACGCACATTCCATCCCGGGTACCAGAGTCGGGCGTTTCTTACCAATCCGTACCCCAACCCGATGTACCCAACCCCGAGTCTGGGAGCCAACTACGCTGCCCCTCCGTTCCCCATGTGCCCAGGTCCCGTCAGCACTCAGCCCCTGTGGATGTCGGCTTCTTCCCCCGCCCATGGGATGAAGGCTGTCCCTGGGATGAGCTCGGCTGTACACGTCTCCCAGTCGCAATCCCCTGTGAGTAGCTAGCAGGGCAAGGATAATGTGTGTCTTCTAAAGCATTTGGGGGGTATATCTATATCTAACGCAGTGCTGTCACATTTTAATTTTATTATTCAGTTTAGCTGTTGTTGAGAATTGATAATTCTCAGAACCCTGGGTGAAATGGTGTTTTTTCCCATTAATTACTGTTAATTTATGCCAGATTAAGACAGCTTTATGTTTTTACGGTCAATAAAGCTCTGAAATTTGTTATATAACAATTACCGGTACATACCTCTAAATAACTTTTACGTATATTGATCAAGTGTGTCGATACCAAGTAATCAAATTCATTGTGCAATCTGTGATGACTAATTTCTAAACAAAAGTCACATTTCTCCATTTAAAAAAATTATATCTCTGAGGGTGATATGCAATCCAAATAAGGTTTTCAATGTTGATTTCTCAGTAATGTATCAAATTATGTTAGCATTGATGAGATTGATATTGTTACCTATTTCAACCAACTCAGGAATGCCCTATTTAAATTTTAGTTACAAATCTGTGGTGTGCGCAATAAACCTCTCGTCTTCAATAGTTCACAGTTGTCTGTTCATGGTTCCTTGCTGGTAGATGTCACCTGCTTCCTACGACACAGTTTCGCAGGCACATAACAAAGAAACCAATAACGTGCTGGTTCTTGGTCGCATGCACTTTGCTTTCTTTCAGGGATTAACACCAGTGATGTAGAACTCACTGGTGGTTCTATTTGTGGACTGGTGGGTTAATTCTTTGTAAACGGCAGTGTTTAATTGCAACTCACAAAGCTTTTTTGCACCTGCTAAGTCATTGTAAGATTGAGAAATAAGATATTTGATTTGTTAAAAAAGAATGAAATTGCATAAAGTTACACGTGTAATCAACATTAAATATTTGCATGGATATGTGTTAAATAGACTCACATAAGTGCAGAAATGTTTTATTACTTTATGTATTTGAATGATAGGTTTAATGCAGTTGTCATTTCATGTTGACCAGATGTATGGGAAAGTCATTGATAATTGTGACTATTATAGGCTAGAGTGGCCGATCCAGTCACAACTGTCGGGCCGGGCAGCAGCAGCAGTGTGGCGCCATCTGTTGGAGTTCTGTCGACATCCAAAGATACGTCTTTAACAGATTTTCGCTCACCGAAGCGTTTCAAACCTTCACCTCCGGAAGAAGAGGACGATGACAGGGACGTGAGTGATCTGGGAGTGACGGGGGCGAGGGGGGAGAAGACGATGACAGGGACGTGAGTGATCTGGGAGTGACAGGGGGCGAGGGGGGAGAAGACGATGACAGGGACGTGAGTGGTCTGGGAGTGACGGGGCGAGGGGGGAGAAGACGATGACAGGGACGTGAGTGGTCTGGGAGTGACGGGGCGAGGGGGGGAAGACGATGACAGGGACGTGAGTGGTCTGGGAGTGACGGGGCGAGGGGGGAGACGATGACAGGGACGTGAGTGGTCTGGGAGTGACAGGGGGCGAGGGGGGAGAAGACGATGACAGGGACGTGAGTGGTCTGGGAGTGACGGGCAGGGGGGAGACGATGACAGGGACGTGAGTGGTCTGGGAGTGACGGGGCGAGGGGGGAAGACGATGACAGGGACGTGAGTGGTCTGGGAGTGACGGGGCGAGGGGGGGAGACGATGACAGGGACGTGAGTGGTCTGGGAGTGACGGGGCGAGGGGGGAGAAGACGATGACAGGGACGTGAGTGGTCTGGGAGTGACGGGGCGAGGGGGGAGAAGACGATGACAGGGACGTGAGTGGTCTGGGAGTGACGGGGGCGGGGGGGGAGAAGACGATGACAGGGACGTGAGTGGTCTGGGAGTGACGGGGCGAGGGGGGAGACGATGACAGGGACGTGAGTGGTCTGGGAGTGACGGGGGCGAGGGGGGGAGACGATGACAGGGACGTGAGTGGTCTGGGAGTGACGGGGCGAGGGGGAGACGATGACAGGGACGTGAGGTCTGGGAGTGACGGGGGAGGGAGAGACGATGACAGGGACGTGAGTGGTCTGGGAGTGACGGGGGCGAGGGGGGAGAGACGATGACAGGGACGTGAGTGGTCTGGGAGTGACGGGGCGAGGGGGGGAAGACGATGACAGGGACGTGAGTGGTCTGGGAGTGACGGGGGCGAGGGGGGGAGACGATGACAGGGACGTGAGTGGTCTGGGAGTGACGGGGCGAGGGGGGGAGAAGAGATGAGACGATGACAGGGACGTGAGTGGTCTGGGAGTGACGGGGCGAGGGGGGGAGAAGACGATGACAGGGACGTGAGTGGTCTGGGAGTGACGGGGGCGAGGGGGGGAGAAGACGATGACAGGGACGTGAGTGGTCTGGGAGTGACGGGGCGAGGGGGGGAGAAGACGATGACAGGGACGTGAGTGGTCTGGGAGTGACGGGGCGAGGGGGGAGAAGACGATGACAGGGACGTGAGTGGTCTGGGAGTGATGGGGGCGAGGGGGGGAAGACGATGACAGGGACGTGAGTGGTCTGGGAGTGACGGGGCGAGGGGGGGAGAGACGATGACAGGGACGTGAGTGGTCTGGGAGTGACGGGGGCGAGGGGGGGAGACGAGATGAGGAGACGATGACAGGGACGTGAGTGGTCTGGGAGTGACGGGGCGAGGGGGGAAGACGATGACAGGGACGTGAGTGGTCTGGGAGTGACGGGGCGAGGGGGGAGAAGGGATGAGTGGTCGAGTGACAGGGACGTGAGTGGTCTGGGAGTGACGGGGCGAGGGGGGGAGAGACGATGACAGGGACGTGAGTGGTCTGGGAGTGACGGGGCGAGGGGGGAAGACGATGACAGGGACGTGAGTGGTCTGGGAGTGACGGGGCGAGGGGGAAAAGAAGGGAGATGGTCTGGGAGTGGCAGGGACGTGAGGGACGTGAGGGAGTGAGGGGCGAGGGGGGAGACGATGACAGGGACGTGAGTGGTCTGGGAGTGACGGGGCGAGGGGGGAGAAAAACGATGACAGGGACGTGAGTGGTCTGGGAGTGACGGGGCGAGGGGGAGAAGACGATGACAGGGACGTGAGTGGTCTGGGAGTGACGGGGCGAGGGGGGAAGACGATGACAGGGACGTGAGTGGTCTGGGAGTGACGGGGGCGAGGACGGAGGGACGGATGCTATGAGGGCAGACGATGACAGGGACGTGAGTGGTCTGGGAGTGAGGGGCGAGGGGGAGAAGACGATGACAGGGACGTGAGTGGTCTGGGAGTGACGGGGCGAGGGGGGAGAAGACGATGACAGGGACGTGAGTGGTCTGGGAGTGACGGGGCGAGGGGGGAGATGACGATGACAGGGACGTGAGTGGTCTGGGAGTGACGGGGCGAGGGGGGGAGAAGACGATGACAGGGACGTGAGTGGTCTGGGAGTGACGGGGCGAGGGGGAGAAGACGATGACAGGGACGTGAGTGGTCTGGGAGTGACGGGGCGAGGGGGGAAGACGATGACAGGGACGTGAGTGGTCTGGGAGTGACGGGGCGAGGGGGGGATGAAGACGATGACAGGGACGTGAGTGGTCTGGGAGTGACGGGGCGAGGGGGGAGAGACGATGACAGGGACGTGAGTGGTCTGGGAGTGACGGGGCGAGGGGGGAGAAGACGATGACAGGGACGTGAGTGGTCTGGGAGTGACGGGGCGAGGGGGAGAAGACGATGACAGGGACGTAGTGGTCTGGGAGTGAGGGGCAGGGGGAGAAGATGACAGGGACGTGAGTGGTCTGGGAGTGACGGGGCGAGGGGGGAGAGATGAGACGATGACAGGGACGTGAGTGGTGGAGGACTGGGGAGGGGGGGAGTGATGGAGAGACGATGACAGGGACGTGAGGGTCTGGGAGGACGGGGGGGAAACGATGGACAGGGACGTGAGTGGTCTGGGAGTGATGGGGCGAGGGGGGGAGAAGACGATGACAGGGACGTGAGTGGTCTGGGAGTGACGGGGCGAGGGGGGGGAGACGATGACAGGGACGTGAGTGGTCTGGGAGTGACGGGGCGAGGGGGAGAGACGATGACAGGGACGTGAGTGGTCTGGGAGTGATGGGGGCGAGGGGGGAGACGATGACAGGGACGTGAGTGGTCTGGGAGTGACGGGGCGAGGGGGGAGACGATGACAGGGACGTGAGTGGTCTGGAGGAGGGGGACGGGGGCGGAGGTGAGAGGGAGACGATGACAGGGACGTGAGTGGTCTGGGAGTGACGGGGCGAGGGGGGAGACGATGACAGGGACGTGAGTGGTCTGGGAGTGAGGGGGCGAGGGGGGGAGACTGATGACAGGGACGTGAGTGGTCTGGGAGTGACGGGGCGAGGGGGAGACGATGACAGGGACGTGAGTGGTCTGGGAGTGACGGGGGGCGAGGGGGAGATGATGACAGGGACGTGAGTGGTCTGGGAGTGACGGGGCGAGGGGTGGAGACGATGACAGGGACGTGAGTGGTCTGGGAGTGATGGGGGCGAGGGGGGAGACGATGACAGGGACGTGAGTGGTCTGGGAGTGATGGGGGCGAGGGGGGAGATGATGACAGGGACGTGAGTGGTCATGGAGTGACAGGGGCGAGGGGGGGGGGGCAAAGAGTGGGATACACATGGAGATGGGGAGCAGGGAAAGTTGAAAGGGGGAAGCCAAAAGAGGGGAAGCTAGGAGAAAGGGAGCGAGGGGAGCAGAGGGAGTGGGGAAGCAGGTGCAGTGAGGGGAAGCAAGTAGCAAGGGGAAGCATAGAAGGGAAAGCAAGGGAAGCAGGGAGCAAGGGGAGGTGGGGAAGGGACAGCAAGGGAAATCAGGGTGCAAGGGGAAGCAGGGGATGAGTGAGGAGAGGGAGAAGCAGGGGAGAGCGAGTGAAGGGAGCAGAGGGAGAGAGGGAGGGAAGCTGGATGGAAGAGAAACGAGCCAGGGATTAAAGAAGTAGACAGGGAGATGTTTTTGTGCCATGCAATATGATCGACCTTATGATGCCAGTCACTGTCGTTGTTGTAGAACTGCCCAATCTGCTTTGAAGCCTGGACTAATTCTGGTGTTCACCGCTTGGTGGCTCTCAAGTGTGGCCATTTGTTTGGACAGAGGTGGGTGTGAGTGGCTGCATTCGAATGATTCTGATGCATTCTGGGTTGTCCGTTGTCACACAACCAGTTACAACAGACATAACTATTCTGTGGTTCATTTCGTTTTCAGTTGCATTGAGAAATGGCTGAAAAACCAAAAGGCAAAATGTCCCCAGTGCAACACGAAGACAAACCGAAGGGATATCCGCCCAATATACGCCAAGACACTGCGGGTATTTTGCAAGCTTTACTCATATGTTACAGGATAACATGTCTGCATAAGTCTTTGTATATAAGTATTTGTAATTTTGAAAATTCAATGTGGGAATTATTACTGATGAGTTATGAATTATTACCACATGACAGTGGGAAGTCGGAGAGATACTTATTTTTAAATGTGGCTAGACTGTCTACATTTTAAAATGTGTACTCAATTTTCAACACACTATAAATTTGAACACATCACATATTTGAACATGGGATCAGCATTTATCTAGGGAAACAGAAAGCCATTCTCAAACAGCTGAACTTAACAGAGAAGCACAATTAAATAACTTCAAACAAAGGTTTTTTTCCTGAAGTTTGTAAATCAGAGATCATTGGACTGGGGAAGCGAATATACAATGAAAGCAAAGAGTGGACCTGACCTCAGCCCCTGTGTTGAGATGCACGTAGAATAACCCTAAATTCGCAAATTACCCCCAATTAAAGCTACTGCTACGAGACATTTCGCCCCCTTCCTCAACCTGACCTGTCCTAGCCTCGTTTACCCAGGCTCTGTGAGGTGGCAGCATCTTTCAGCCCCCCAACTCCGCCTGGTAGATTTATGCTCAGCTGATGTTGCCAACAAGCGGCCTTACCCCAGAGGAGGGCAGAGACACTGAATGGCTCTCAGGCCAACTGTGAAATGAAAACTAAAATAAGGACACACTATATGATTTAAAATATTCAACATTAAACTTGTATTCACACAAAAATGACTAGAAATACAAATTTGGAGTTGTTTATGAAGCAGGAATCATGGATTAGCCTCGATTACTCAGGCTCCATGAGGTGGCAGCACCTGTTAGATGACATTCAAAAGCCGGCTAAGTAATCCGGCTATCTTTTTGGCGAAGCTACAAAGCTGTGTAAGAGTCAGTTAAACGAGACTAACCCTTGCTGTGTGCGCCCAGGCAGGCAATAACAAGACTCCCTAGCACTGGTTCGGCTGTCCTTGTATGAGCAATGTATTAATTATGGCTATCAACTAGGAATCACCATAAACTAGATGTCTCGATATATGATTTGATTTTCTTTTTCCTGTATTTATATCTGTATATATATATATAAATTTATAAATACATTGGAAAGTATTTCAAATACTTTTAAAAATACTTTTCATTATATATATATAGTCAATTACAGTTACTTTTCATTATGTGTGTGTGTGTATATATATATATATATATATATATATATATATATATATATATAATAATAAAATATTAAATATCATTTAAAGTATTTGTAATTGACTCAAGAGTATTTGTATTTGTCTTTAAATACGTGTCGATGTATTTGCCCCGTGTCTGCTCCAGGTTGTGGATACGACGGAGCGGGACAGAGCGCTGGAGGAGTTGGGCAGGGAGCGGGCGGCGCGGAGGAAGGTGGAGATGGAGATGGCTCAGATGAGGCTGCAGTATCAGATCGTCCTGGACGAGTGCGCCGTAGTCAAGGAGGTGCTCGACAGACAGCAGCAGCGGCCGATGCCTGCTTGGTAACTAGCGCCACCTGCTGGCATACGTGTGCATGTCGAGTGGTTGTCGATGTGCAGTCTTGGGTATTGTGTGGGATCTGTGGCTGTCCGTGTTTATCGATTTGTAAAGAAAACATGTTTGCAAATGTTAGCGATTGTGTTTTTTATCTGTAACTTGTATATTTACAAATGATCAAAGTCAGCCAGTTTTAATTTACTTTAAATTAGTTTAGAATGTAGTATTTTCATAGGCTTGTAGTTTAATTTAATTTTAAGATCTAGTCCTATCAAATTGTTTCTTAAATGAGAAATAACTATTGTACATTGCTGCATGGGATGACACTAGTGTTATTGTTTGCCACCAGGGCTGTCGGAGCAGCGAGCCACCAGGGCCGTGGTGGAGTCATTAATTACACCGCCCGGACGGGGTCGTTGGTGCCTTCCTATGTCATCATGAAAAACGTGAAGATCTCTGAGGTAATTTTAGCAATGTTTCTGTAAATTATTTCTTTAGTTTTCTGTTTTTATTATTTTATAATAATGAATTAGAATGATATTTAGAATGATAGTGATCATCTTGCTTCATGCCACTCATGCAGTACAGTATTTCTATAGGACCTGGTAGTTTTGGTTTGTTTGACCCAGCACCATCAGCGTTGTGAATACAACATGATCTGATATGCACTGAGGCAAAGTACTCATGTTTTTGAGATGCACCATGACGAAATACTCTAGACTGAGATGCAAAGAATTCTGGGCACTAGACGCAAAAACTCTTAGTTGATATGCACCAGGCCAAATAACTCTAGGCTGAGAAGCACCAGGCCAACGTTGTGTTGTTTTGCACTAAGCTAAAGCACTACTGCTTGAGACGAACCAGGCCAAAATACTCTGAGCTAAAATACACAGTCAGAATACTCTGACCTGAGCCAAAGACTGGCTGATCTACCTACTTTCTGGTGACTCTGACCTTTGACCTGTTTTGTGTTTGCCCCCAGTGTGGAGGGAGTCGGGTGATGGTGTACCATGATCCGTTGGCGACCCTATGTCTCTCCCAACCCTCCTGCAGCCAACTGTTCCCGGGCTACGGCGTCAAGAAGGTACTAGGGCACTGCATGGGAAAGTCTGCCATGTTGTAAAAAACACATACGTACATGTAATGGGAACAAAACTACATGTTTTGTTTAGACCAGTTGCTCACACATTGCACAATAGAACTTATGCGTTTATAATTACACATGATGTAAATGGTTTCAAATACATTTTGTTTCTCAAACCTCTCAAACCTTTGACACCTGTTTTTATTAGAATCCAAAATTTTCTTCTCCAGCATTGCATAATAATCACTTATGGTTTGATTTCTGCTGATTTTGATATAATCAGGACTAATATTGCAGAATTTGTGGTATATGAAAGCAATGTTAAATTGTAATATGAAAACTACATATCTGGTTTGTAACCTGTAAGTGTCAAAACCTTTGCGTATATTTTATCTGTTATATAGATTCAAATGACTAACATAATTTAATCGTCTGTCTATTTCTGAAGCGGTACAGATTCAAATGACGAATATAACTTGTCTGTTTCTGTGACGGTTCAAAGTTGAACTCGCTGGACTTCAAGACGTCAGAGTTTGTGTCACTGCACAGTAAGGCCATCCGAGACCTCGCTGTCAACCCCGATGGCCTCCTGCTCAGCTGCTCAGTCGACAAGTCCATCAAACTGACCAGTCTACTTAGTAACGCCACCGTACTGAGGTGGGCAGTTTGATCACTTGGACATTATGATGTCACTTGGACATTATGATGTCACTGGGACATCATGATGTTGCCGGGACATTTATATTGATTCTGTCAAAAATAGATACCACGGTAACAGGTATTATATGTTGAAATGGTAAAATACACACACCGTATTGATATATTAAAACACACATGTTCAGTTCTATAGATATCAGTCAAATATCACATCTGGATATTATCAGAGACATGTGCGCCATCTGGTGATTATGCCAACAACTAATGCTCCACCTGGTGGATTGCAGTTACACCAACCCGGTGCCCGTGTGGTCTTGTGCATGGGACCCAGATGACACGACCTACTTCTACGCGGGCCTACAGAGCGGCGTGGTGCGTGTGTTTGACATGCGTAACACGTCTACCCACCTACAGGAGCTCACCCCGATGGGCACACGCTCCCCCGTCGTCGCCCTCCAGTATATCCGCCGTGACATTCAGTCGACCTTCAGGTGAATGCAGTCAGAGTTCCTTTTCATCGTATAGTCTCGCTTAATCGACTGTCGCTTGGCTGCGTAATTTTGCTGAGAAGACAGTCTGGTCACTTTGCCGGCTTTTGAATGTTATCCATGCAAGGGGTGAAAAGTGCTGCCACCTCACGGAGCCTGTGTAATCAAGGCCACTGATTGTTATGTCATGTCATAGAGCAGTTGCATAAACATCTAATTGCCTAGATTAATTTAGTTTTTTTTTTACAAGTGGCCTATTTCCACCAGAAAGAAACAATTATTTGACATTTTTTAGGCCAGCTTATCAACAGATTTAATATTCCTAACAGATTTCCGTAGGCATCATGCATTTTAAGTTTGATAGGACGTGGTGCTAGGCAAGAGGTCATGTGACAATCTGTAAATTCACAGAAATATGTTCATCAAATATGTATACAGGAATGCTGTTAGACATGTTGTGACGTACAATCTGTGCTTGCAGGCCAGGTGGTGTGTTGGTTGGCCAACTCGACCGCGTGTCATTCTTTGAGAAGTCGGTTGACTCAAATGACTACCAGCCCCACCTACTGCCACTTCACGGTACTCAAATCACATCAAAAGTTAAATCAGCCAGCTTTGCCTTGTCACATAGTCTTAAAACAAACAAAACACCTGTGATGGTAATCTTTAATAATGATCACATCGTTGTAGGATTAATAGTACTGGATTACAATGAAAGAGTGTTTATCATTTATGTTTTCGCACCATCTGTAAATTTTGATGATGATGTTATGGCTAGTGGCACATGCAGTGAGTAACTTGGAACATGGCTTTGTGCACCAGTCACCACTGTCAGTGACCACTGTCAGTGACCACTGTCAGTGACCACTGTCAGTGACCACTGTCAGTGACCACTGTCAGTCACCACTGTCAGTCACCACTGTCAGTCACCACTGTCAGTCACCACTGTCAGTCACCACTGTCAGTCACCACTGTCAGTCACCACTGTCAGTCACCACTGTCAGTCACCACTGTCAGTCACCACTGTCAGTCACCACTGTCAGTCACCACTGTCAGTCACCACTGTCAGTCACCACTGTCAGTCACCACTGTCAGTCACCCCGATGGGGCAGTGGCCCCAGTATAGGGCGGGGCCACCAGTCACTAGGGATGGCCAAGTCCTTCATGGCCACCAGTCATTTGGGGGGTGGCACCGGTCACTTGGGCTGGAAACCATCAGGGGGAGGGGCCACCAGCCTGTGCAGGGCCCAAACCAGTCATGAAGGGCATTTCCCAAACCATCAATTGAGGGAATTTTTTTTGGGCCACCATAAACGTTTTTATTCCGACTTTTCCTAGGGCATCCAAATTTTAAATTTTGGTGGGCGGGGTTGGCCAATTCACTGTTGCATAAAAACCTTTTAACGGGTGGGCATTTTGGGAACCACCCTGTGGGCAGGGCCAAAGGTTGGGGGTTTGGCCCAAACCAGGTTCATTTTTTGAGGGCTTTGGCCGCCCAGCCCCCCTACCCATTCCCCCAAAATCACTAAAATTTTCAGCCATTTTCCTTTGGGGGCCATGGCCAAACCAAAAAACCCCTGGATGGAACCAAAGTCATTTTGGGGGATTAACCGTACGGGTTTGGGAGTGGCCAAGTCACTTTTTTGGGATTTTTGGCAGGTCCCCGGGGGCAGTGGAACCTTATTTGGAGGGCGGGGCCCACCAGTCACTGAGGGCCATGGCCCCAGTCATAAAGGGCAGGGGCCACCAGTCCACGGGGCAGGGGCCACCAGTCCACGGGGCAGGGGCCACCAGTCCACGGGGCAGGGGCCACCAGTCCACTGCAGTCCCCCAGTCCACGGGGCAGGGGCCCCAGTCCACGGGGCAGGGGCCACCAGTCCCCAGGGCAGTCCCCAGTCCCCAGGGCAGTGCCAGCCAGTCCCCCTGTCAGGGGCCCCAGTCCCCAGGGCAGTCCACCAGTCCCCCTGAGGGCCAGTGGCAGCCAGTCCCCCTGTCAGTCACCAGTCATAAAGGGCAGGGGCCACCAGTCCACTGAGGGCCAGTGGCCACCAGTCACAGGCAGTCCGCCAGTCCCCCTGTCAGTCCCCAGTCCCCCTGTCAGTCCCCCCAGTCCCCCTGTCAGGGGCCACCAGTCCCCCTGTGGGAAAGTGGCCCCCCCAGTCCCCAGGGCAGGGGCCACCAGTCCCCCTGTCAGTCCCCCCAGTCCCCCTGTCAGTCAGCCAGTCCCCCTGTCAGTCCACCGCAGTCCCCAGGGCAGTCCACCAGTCCCCAGGGCAGTCCCCAGTCCCCAGGGAAATCAGCCAGTCCCCCTGTCAGTCCCCCAGTCCCCCTGTCAGTCCACCAGTCCCCAGGGCAGTCCCCGCCAGTCCCCCTGAGGGCAGGGGCCAGCCAGTCCACTGTGGCCAGTGGCCACCAGTCCCCAGGGCAGTCCCCGCCAGTCCCCCTGTCAGTCCACCAGTCCCCAGGGCAGTCCCCCAGTCCCCAGGCAGTCCACCAGTCCCCAGGGCAGTCCCCGCCAGTCCCCAGGGCAGTGGCAGCCAGTCACTGTGGGCAGGGGCCCACCAGTCACTGGGGCAGTGGCCACCAGTCACTGAGGGCAGGGGCCCCCACCGGGGGTCACCTTGTGGGCAGTGGCCACCAGTCACTGAGGGCAGTGGCCACCAGTCACTGGGGCAGTGGCCACCAGTCACTGAGGGCAGTGGCCACCAGTCACTGAGGGCAGTGGCCACCAGTCACTGGGGCAGTGGCCACCAGTCACTGAGGGCAGTGGCCACCAGTCACTGAGGGCAGTGGCCACCAGTCACTGTGGGCAGTGGCCGCCAGTCACTGAGGGCAGTGGCCACCAGTCACTGGGGCAGTGGCCACCAGTCACTGAGGGCAGTGGCCACCAGTCACTGTGGGCAGTGGCCGCCAGTCACTGAGGGCAGGGGCCCACCAGTCACTGTGGGCAGTGGCCCCAGTCACTGAGGGCAGTGGCCACCAGTCACTGGGGCAGTGGCCCCAGTCACTGAGGGCAGTGGCCACCAGTCACTGAGGGCAGTGGCCCCAGTCACTGGGGCAGTGGCCACCAGTCACTGAGGGCAGTGGCCACCAGTCACTGAGGGCAGTGGCCACCAGTCACTGAGGGCAGTGGCCACCAGTCACTGAGGGCAGTGGCCACCAGTCACTGAGGGCAGTGGCCCCAGTCACTGAGGGCAGTGGCCACCAGTCACTGAGGGCAGTGGCCCCAGTCACTGAGGGCAGTGGCCACCAGTCACTGAGGGCAGTGGCCACCAGTCACTGTGGGCAGTGGCCCACCAGTCACTGAGGGCAGTGGCCACCAGTCACTGAGGGCAGTGGCCACCAGTCACTGAGGGCAGTGGCCACCAGTCACTGTGGGCAGTGGCCACCAGTCACTGAGGGCAGTGGCCACCAGTCACTGAGGGCAGTGGCCACCAGTCACTGAGGGCAGTGGCCACCAGTCACTGAGGGCAGTGGCAGCCAGTCACTGTGGGCAGTGGCCACCAGTCACTGAGGGCAGTGGCCACCAGTCACTGAGGGCAGTGGCCACCAGTCACTGAGGGCAGTGGCCACCAGTCACTGAGGGCAGTGGCCACCAGTCACTGAGGGCAGTGGCCCCCAGTCACTGAGGGCAGTGGCCACCAGTCACTGAGGGCAGTGGCCACCAGTCACTGAGGGCAGGGGCCCACCAGTCACTGTGGGCAGGGGCCCACCAGTCACTGAGGGCAGTGGCCACCAGTCACTGGGGCAGTGGCCACCAGTCACT
Source organism: Ridgeia piscesae (assembly GCA_025642075.2). Classification (NCBI taxonomy): domain Eukaryota; kingdom Metazoa; phylum Annelida; class Polychaeta; order Sabellida; family Siboglinidae; genus Ridgeia; species Ridgeia piscesae. Next base: position 91,639 of record JAODUO010000091.1, on the reverse strand, counting down.
GAGGGCAGGGGCCCAGCCAGTCACTGTGGGCAGTGGCCCCAGTCACTGAGGGCAGTGGCCCAGTCACTGAGGGCAGTGGCCACCAGTCACTGGGGCAGTGGCCACCAGTCACTGAGGGCAGTGGCCCCAGTCACTGTGGGCAGGGGCCCACCAGTCACTGTGGGCAGTGGCCCCAGTCACTGTGGGCAGTGGCCCCAGTCACTGAGGGCAGTGGCCACCAGTCACTGAGGGCAGGGGCCCGCCAGTCACTGGGGCAGTGGCCCCAGTCACTGAGGGCAGTGGCCACCAGTCACTGAGGGCAGTGGCACCAGTCACTGTGGGCAGTGGCCACCAGTCACTGGGGCAGTGGCCCCAGTCACTGAGGGCAGGGGCCCACCAGTCACTGGGGCAGTGGCCACCAGTCACTGGGGCAGTGGCACCAGTCACTGGGGCAGTGGCCCCAGTCACTGAGGGCAGTGGCCACCAGTCACTGAGGGCAGGGGCCCGCCAGTCACTGGGGCAGTGGCCCCAGTCACTGAGGGCAGTGGCCACCAGTCACTGAGGGCAGTGGCCACCAGTCACTGGGGCAGTGGCCCCAGTCACTGGGGCAGTGGCCCCCAGTCACTGGGGCAGTGGCCCCAGTCACTGAGGGCAGTGGCCACCAGTCACTGAGGGCAGTGGCCGCCAGTCACTGAGGGCAGTGGCCCCAGTCACTGGGGCAGTGGCCCCAGTCACTGAGGGCAGTGGCCACCAGTCACTGAGGGCAGTGGCACCAGTCACTGGGGCAGTGGCCCAGTCACTGAGGGCAGTGGCCCCAGTCACTGAGGGCAGTGGCCACCAGTCACTGAGGGCAGTGGCCGCCAGTCACTGGGGCAGGGGCCCGCCAGTCACTGTGGGCAGTGGCCCCAGTCACTGGGGCAGTGGCCACCAGTCACTGGGGCAGTGGCCCCAGTCACTGGGGCAGTGGCCCCAGTCACTGTGGGCAGTGGCCCCAGTCACTGGGGCAGTGGCAGCCAGTCACTGGGGCAGTGGCCACCAGTCACTGAGGGCAGTGGCCCCAGTCACTGAGGGCAGTGGCCGCCAGTCACTGAGGGCAGGGGCCCCGCCAGTCACTGTGGGCAGTGGCCCCAGTCACTGTGGGCAGTGGCCACCAGTCACTGGGGCAGTGGCCCCAGTCACTGAGGGCAGTGGCACCAGTCACTGTGGGCAGTGGCCACCAGTCACTGGGGCAGGGGCCCGCCAGTCACTGGGGCAGTGGCCACCAGTCACTGAGGGCAGTGGCCCCAGTCACTGAGGGCAGTGGCCCCAGTCACTGAGGGCAGGGGCCCGCCAGTCACTGAGGGCAGTGGCCCAGTCACTGTGGGCAGTGGCCCCAGTCACTGAGGGCAGTGGCCGCCAGTCACTGAGGGCAGTGGCAGCCAGTCACTGTGGGCAGTGGCCACCAGTCACTGAGGGCAGTGGCCCCAGTCACTGGGGCAGTGGCCCCAGTCACTGAGGGCAGTGGCCCCAGTCACTGAGGGCAGTGGCCACCAGTCACTGGGGCAGTGGCCCCAGTCACTGAGGGCAGTGGCCACCAGTCACTGAGGGCAGGGGCCCACCAGTCACTGTGGGCAGGGGCCCCCAGTCACTGAGGGCAGTGGCCCCAGTCACTGAGGGCAGGGGCCCACCAGTCACTGGGGCAGTGGCCACCAGTCACTGGGGCAGTGGCCGCCAGTCACTGAGGGCAGTGGCGCCAGTCACTGGGGCAGTGGCCACCAGTCACTGAGGGCAGTGGCCACCAGTCACTGTGGGCAGTGGCCACCAGTCACTGAGGGCAGTGGCCACCAGTCACTGGGGCAGTGGCCCCAGTCACGTGGGCAGTGGCCCCAGTCACGAGGGCAGGGCCAAAGTCACTGGGGGCAGGGCCACCAGTCACGGGGGCAGGGCCCCCAGTCACTGAGGGCAGGGCCACCCACTGGGGCACCAACACTGGGGCAGGCCACCAGTCACTGGGGGCAGGGCCAAAGTCACTGAGGGCAGGGGCCCCCGTCACTGAGGGCAGGGCCAAGTCACTGTGGGAGGGCCACCCCCGGGGCAGGGCCACCAGTCACTGGGGCGGGGCCCCAGTCACGGGGCAGTGGGGCCCCAGTCACTGGGGAGTGGCCCCAGTCCGAGGGAGGGCCAACATGGGGCAGGGCCAAAGTCACTGAGGGGGGGCCCACCAGTCCGGGGGAGGGCACCAGCCCGGGGGAGGGCCCCAGTCCGGGGGCAGGGCCCCCAGCCCGGGGGCAGTGGCCACCGCCCTGAGGCAGGGCCACCACTGGGGCAGGGCCAAAGCCTTTCTTGGGGCCCCCATTTGGGGCCACCAAAACCCTGGGCAGGGCCAGCACTGAGGAGGGGCACCAGCCCCGGGGGCAGGGGCACCAGTCACTGAGGGAGTCCCCCGCCGAGGGCAGTGGCCCCAGCACGGGGCAGGGCGCCATCATTGGGGCAGGGCCCCATCACTGAGGGAGGGCCCAGTCACTGAGGGCAGTGGCACCCAGTCACGGGGCAGGGCCACCAGCCCTGGGGAGGGCCCCGTCAGGGGGCATCAGCCACACGGGGCAGGGCCCCCGTCACTGGGGCGGGGCCCCAGCACTGAGGGGGGGCCCCCAGTCACGGGGGGTGGCGCCAGTCACGGGGAGGGCCCCATCACTGAGGGCAGGGGCCACCAAGGGGCAGTGGCCACCAGTCACTGGGGCAGGGGCCCACCAGTCACTGGGGCAGGGGCCCACCAGTCACTGGGGCAGTGGCCCCAGTCACTGAGGGCAGTGGCCACCAGTCACTGAGGGCAGGGGCCCGCCAGTCACTGGGGCAGTGGCCACCAGTCACTGAGGGCAGTGGCACCAGTCACTGGGGCAGTGGCCACCAGTCACTGGGGCAGTGGCCACCAGTCACTGGGGCAGGGGCCCACCAGTCACTGTGGGCAGTGGCCACCAGTCACTGGGGCAGTGGCACCAGTCACTGGGGCAGGGGCCCCCAGTCACTGAGGGCAGTGGCCACCAGTCACTGAGGGCAGTGGCCGCCAGTCACTGAGGGCAGTGGCCACCAGTCACTGAGGGCAGTGGCCACCAGTCACTGAGGGCAGTGGCCACCAGTCACTGAGGGCAGTGGCCACCAGTCACTAGGGCAGTGGCCCCCAGTCACTGAGGGCAGTGGCCGCCAGTCACTGAGGGCAGTGGCCACCAGTCACTGAGGGCAGTGGCCGCCAGTCACTGAGGGCAGTGGCAGCCAGTCACTGTGGGCAGTGGCCGCCAGTCACTGAGGGCAGTGGCCACCAGTCACTGAGGGCAGTGGCCACCAGTCACTGTGGGCAGTGGCCACCAGTCACTGTGGGCAGTGGCCGCCAGTCACTGAGGGCAGTGGCAGCCAGTCACTGAGGGCAGTGGCCACCAGTCACTGAGGGCAGTGGCCACCAGTCACTGAGGGCAGTGGCCGCCAGTCACTGTGGGCAGTGGCCGCCAGTCACTGTGGGCAGTGGCCACCAGTCACTGTGGGCAGTGGCCACCAGTCACTGTGGGCAGTGGCCACCAGTCACTGAGGGCAGTGGCCACCAGTCACTGTGGGCAGTGGCCACCAGTCACTGTGGGCAGTGGCAGCCAGTCACTGTGGGCAGTGGCCACCAGTCACTGAGGGCAGTGGCCACCAGTCACTGAGGGCAGTGGCCGCCAGTCACTGAGGGCAGTGGCAGCCAGTCACTGTGGGCAGTGGCCCCCAGTCACTGTGGGCAGTGGCCACCAGTCACTGAGGGCAGTGGCCGCCAGTCACTGAGGGCAGTGGCAGCCAGTCACTGTGGGCAGTGGCCACCAGTCACTGAGGGCAGTGGCCGCCAGTCACTGTGGGCAGTGGCCACCAGTCACTGAGGGCAGTGGCCGCCAGTCACTGAGGGCAGTGGCCACCAGTCACTGAGGGCAGTGGCCGCCAGTCACTGAGGGCAGTGGCAGCCAGTCACTGTGGGCAGTGGCCACCAGTCACTGAGGGCAGTGGCCGCCAGTCACTGAGGGCAGTGGCAGCCAGTCACTGTGGGCAGTGGCCACCAGTCACTGAGGGCAGTGGCCACCAGTCACTGGGGCAGTGGCAGCCAGTCACTGAGGGCAGTGGCCACCAGTCACTGTGGGCAGTGGCCACCAGTCACTGAGGGCAGTGGCCACCAGTCACTGAGGGCAGTGGCCGCCAGTCACTGTGGGCAGTGGCCACCAGTCACTGAGGGCAGTGGCCGCCAGTCACTGAGGGCAGTGGCCGCCAGTCACTGTGGGCAGTGGCCACCAGTCACTGAGGGCAGTGGCCGCCAGTCACTGAGGGCAGTGGCCGCCAGTCACTGAGGGCAGTGGCCGCCAGTCACTGAGGGCAGTGGCCGCCAGTCACTGTGGGCAGTGGCAGCCAGTCACTGTGGGCAGTGGCCACCAGTCACTGTGGGCAGTGGCCGCCAGTCACTGAGGGCAGTGGCCGCCAGTCACTGAGGGCAGTGGCCGCCAGTCACTGAGGGCAGTGGCCGCCAGTCACTGTGGGCAGTGGCCGCCAGTCACTGAGGGCAGTGGCCGCCAGTCACTGAGGGCAGTGGCCGCCAGTCACTGAGGGCAGTGGCCGCCAGTCACTGAGGGCAGTGGCCGCCAGTCACTGTGGGCAGTGGCCGCCAGTCACTGTGGGCAGTGGCCGCCAGTCACTGAGGGCAGTGGCCGCCAGTCACTGAGGGCAGTGGCCGCCAGTCACTGTGGGCAGTGGCCACCAGTCACTGTGGGCAGTGGCCACCAGTCACTGAGGGCAGTGGCAGCCAGTCACTGAGGGCAGTGGCCACCAGTCACTGTGGGCAGTGGCCACCAGTCACTGAGGGCAGTGGCCACCAGTCACTGAGGGCAGTGGCCGCCAGTCACTGTGGGCAGTGGCCACCAGTCACTGAGGGCAGTGGCCGCCAGTCACTGAGGGCAGTGGCCGCCAGTCACTGTGGGCAGTGGCCACCAGTCACTGAGGGCAGTGGCCGCCAGTCACTGAGGGCAGTGGCCGCCAGTCACTGAGGGCAGTGGCCGCCAGTCACTGAGGGCAGTGGCCGCCAGTCACTGTGGGCAGTGGCAGCCAGTCACTGTGGGCAGTGGCCACCAGTCACTGTGGGCAGTGGCCGCCAGTCACTGAGGGCAGTGGCCGCCAGTCACTGAGGGCAGTGGCCGCCAGTCACTGAGGGCAGTGGCCGCCAGTCACTGTGGGCAGTGGCCGCCAGTCACTGAGGGCAGTGGCCGCCAGTCACTGAGGGCAGTGGCCGCCAGTCACTGAGGGCAGTGGCCGCCAGTCACTGAGGGCAGTGGCCGCCAGTCACTGTGGGCAGTGGCCGCCAGTCACTGTGGGCAGTGGCCGCCAGTCACTGAGGGCAGTGGCCGCCAGTCACTGAGGGCAGTGGCCGCCAGTCACCGCGGGCCGCCAGTCACACAGCCTGTCTGCTGTTTGCAGGCAACCTCACGAGTCTGTCGGTGGATGCCAAGTCCCGACACTTCCTCGCCACCTTCCGTCCGGCGGCCAAGATGCCGTACGTACGACACCAGGTAAAAGACAGACACTCACTAGATTTGTTCATGTTTACCTTAGTGAAGATTGAAGTGTACTGTGTGACAACACTAGAGACCAGGAGACGGAGACAGTGACAGAGACGGAGACGGAGACGGAGACGGAGAGGAGGTCAGATAGAAGTGTTTATTGCATGGTTAACAAAAAGGATGATCAAAAAATTCTTTCAATTTAGAAAGGTAGAACCAGAGGACATGAAGTTTCATTAGTAAAGAGCAATGTAGATTATTTATAAGAAACGTCTTATTTTCACAAAGGACTGTAAATGCACTGAACAGCTTATATGTGTGGTAGTATTGTGAAAAGTGTTAAAATCAATACCTCAGAAGGATCGGATGCACAAATGTAAAAATGGTTAAACTCTGTATAAGCTAAAAACTTTGTCCGTCTGCCATCTACAGTTAATTATCTGGGTGGTTCTTGTTAAGTATCTTGGCTGGCAGGAGTAAAAGTATTTAGATTAGTTCCAGTAACAAATGTAATGTTAGGTCTGTGTGTGCAGTGGTTGTGTAGTAGTGATGGTTCAAATGCTGCTGTTTCTAAACAGACGAGACACTGAATTGTTGGCCCCCTCCTTCCCGCTATCTGTGCCGTGGGAAGAATAAGATCCCAGGGAGGAAAATAAACCTAACTTACGGACTCGCTGAGCCAATGGTGTTCATCAGTAAAACGTCATGTATAAATATTAAACATACACTGCATCAGCTGCCAAAACACTTGTTCCAACCAGGGATGGGGCAAGTACCTAACCAAAGTACTCGAGTAACAACTATGAATACTGTGATATGTCCGAGTGGTTTTGTTTTGAAAATACTCGCATGGGTACTTGTGAAAGTGCACATAAGGGTACGTTTGCTATTCAAGTATGTGTTATTGATGTGTCAGTCTTGCTCAAGTGATCTGAATCAGTCAGTAAAGAGTGTTCATGATAACCCAGAGCTCTTATTCAATGAGGACATAATAAATATAAAATATGGGACATTTGGGTTGAAGATCATACCATCAGATGTACCCGGGGTAACAATAAAATACAAGCAAAATAGTCCCAAAGTACATATAAATACTAATATTTTTAATTACCAATTAATGCTTTAATATATATTAAACTGCTCATTACTCATTAAAAGTGAGTATTTACATTTAATTAGGGAGTACTTTGCCTCCATAGTACAGTGTAGTAGTATGTATGTTAAAGAATGAGCACTATGTGAACAATGTATACTGAACGAGTACCAATAACAAATAATTTGCCCCAAACATAGTTCTAATAATACATGAAGAGCACAATCTAGGAGAATACAGACCACATTACTATTGACACACAGACTTTAATGAGAGTGAGTGCAGGTATAGGTATTCAGGACAAAACATTCCTTGTTCCTTCAATACACAACTTTCCTTATCCTTATTTACTACTCGTACTGACAATGAATACAAATGTTTCACATAGTACTCATTCTTCTACATACTAGGTTGTAGGATAGAATGTATGTAAAGTACTCCCAAATGAAATGTAAATATTCATTTAAATGAGTAATGAACACTTTAATATATATATATATATATATATATATAATTATTTATATGTATATATATATTAAAGTATTGAGATGTTGCCTGTGTAACAGATGTGTGAGCTGACATTGGGCTGCGACCGTGAGTCTGGCTCAGCGACAATGTCTGGTGCGGCCGGCATCGGTGGCTGCAGCTGTAACATCGTACACACGTTCCACGGAGGCTCCCTGCAGAAGCTGCTCGCTCGAACCAAACTAGTCCCGTACCCTGGCGACCAACGACAGCTGCTGGTGTGCGCGGGAGACGAGGCGTCGTCTGCTGTGAGTGTTGGTTCAGTTTCTATGCGGGACATGTTTTACAGGAGCAGAGTGGCTTATGTGGGTTTAGGCAAGTGGCGGTGTGTTTCCGCACCGCTGGAGATTCTCCGGTACTTTGTAGAACAGAATTATCCAGTGCGTGATGAAAATAACCAGATGTCATTAAATTTACCGTCATGAGAGGTAAATTGAATTTTTGAATGTACTTGTTATGCCAACAGTACAAGCTCACCAAGTAGGTTTATTAAAAAAGTTATTTAAACTCCACATGTAGCGGCACGGTCTATTCTGTTTACTTTTATGGTGTCGTGTTACTACAAATAAACAAATATTACTGATCATTTCTGCTTGAAATCACTTTTAAGTCTGCCTTCCGTTTTCATCAGATATGAAAATAAAAGCTAGGTGTATATATTCCACATATTGACGCCATTTTGAACATACACTGTAGTAATTATGTGTAAGTCACCCTCTAATTGTATGCTTTTTATCCTGCATCATTTGTCGCACACAATTTAAATTTATAAGCTAAGGTAAATGTGCAGTTGGACAGTTAGTAGAATTTGGACAGGTCAGTGACATCGCCAAACCATCAACATCATCACCAGATGATGACATAAGTGGGTAGAATAAAACATGTGACAATGGTTGGTACCGTCTAATTACTGGCATATTTACCCTATACCAAGATGTCATCATTCAGAGCCGTTCTTATTTCCAAGAGTATACACTGAGACGTGCAAGGAAAGATTGTCAGAAAATGCCCTCTGCCACATTGTCCGTCTATATTTACATGACCTGTAACTTTCTTTTCAGATTAATATTTGGTGTGTGCGAAACGGACAGGTGATACAGAAGTTGCCCTCAGGCGCACCTGTTGTCGACATCTGCCCGGTGGACGTGAACAACGAACATTTCCTCCTTGGACTAATGGAGACGCAAGTCGTGGTCTACAGATGGCAGTAGTGGGCAGTGAGAACTGGAGCAGTGTTGTGTCGACACTGATAGGAAGTTTACAGTGTTAACACTGGTCAGGGAGTTTGCAGTGTTAACACTGGTCAGGGAGTTTGCACATGTAACACTGATCAGGGAGTTTGCAGTATTAACACTGGTCAGGGAGTTTGCAATGTAGAGACTGGTCAGGTAGTTTGCAGTGTTAACACTGATCTGGATGTTTGCAGAAGTAACACTGATCAGAGAGTTTGCAGTGTTAACAATGGTTAGGGAGTTTGCAGTGTTAACACTGATTAGGATGTAACACTGATCAGGGAGTTTGCAGAGTTAATACTAGTCAGGGAGTTTGCAGTGTTAACACTAGTCAGGAAGTTTGCAGTGATTATGGTTTTGCAGTGTTGACACCACTCAGGGTGCTGGCAATGCTCGTGGTGTCTGGACAGTGAACACTACTAACGACTTTGATGGGGCAGACATCGCTAAGGGTGTTGGTGAAATTGACAGCTAAATGTGTGATATTTTGTGTAACAGACTATCATCTAACTGCGTCATCGCTTACTGTGATTCATATTATAATTTCATTGCATATCTACCCGACAAAGATGCATTTTGCAAATAAAGCATTTGCCGTGGGGGGGCAGTAGTTTTGTTTACACGACACTGGCCTTTAGGCCAGAAGAAACCGGGAAATTTCCAGAATTTCTGCAGCAAGAAAAAGTTCATCACACCTGTAAATCGTGCTATAAATTGGTGCTATACATATGGTCTGTTACAATTGTGAGTTGTTTTTGTACGCCGAGCGTACATGCATGCGTGTGTCCATGCGTGCACAAAGGAAAGTACAAAACCACATTCTTTGCCAGCAGCATGTTGACGAAAGACTGGAATAATCTGGTTTAGTAACAGTTCACTAGCAAGTTCGAGGGGAAGCTGTTCAATAGCACTGCATAAATGAATGGTTTTTACAGTAATTTTATATTGCTGTCAGCACGTTCAAATGAATGACAACGATGTTGCACCAGCACGTGTATATAGTGTGCATACAATGTAAATAAAAGTATATACCTACCTCAGACCTTCACTTGTTCATTGGTACTGTGACTGGTGTTGTCTGTGAGTATGGTCACAGTCCTACACAGGCTTCAGTGGTCCAAAGTTTTGCGAGATACAGCCTCCTAAAGACGTTGAATACGCCCAAAAATATGTCTTGCAATTCTAACCAGTGGTTTTTAACTGTTATCCACAGCACTACAATTTTTCTTTTCCTTTCAGAAAATACATGAAATTGTGACATTTATTTATATTCAAATTATGAAAGTGTTGGAAACTGTATTTTGAGGGACCAATTTACGCTGTCCACATATTCGTTTTTTATTACATCCAAAATAAAAAAATAAAACCCTTCATGTATTAGAAGGATTTGATGTTGCTTGAAAAGTACATTTATTACGTTATCTGTTTTCTCGTATTTTGTTCTCAGGTCTTGGGTGGTTTCCTCCAAACAGCCCAAACTTGGGCTACCACAGGAGTTGTCCTTCTCTAGAATTACCGAGTCCACTACAGGTTACACATTTACCCCCAGTGTGGGATCTTTTACTTCCCCTGACATAGCCACCAGATAGAAAGGACCACCGGCTTTTAGTGTCTCTTCTGAAAGACAGGCAAATGTGGGGTGAACAAAATTGCCTAAGTTTTGTAATGGCAGTAAGTGGGATTGAACCACTGTCCCCTCAATTGACAGTCCGGCGCTCTATCATGGACCACTGCCATTGTATGCCACCCTTCATGTCACAAGATGCTATCAAATGTCATAATAAAAAATGTCCTGCATTGGTATTGTCAATAACCAGCTTCTTGACACAAAGCTAGTGTTTATTAGGACATTCCGTCTAAAATGACATTTGGACATTGTGGAAGATACAGTAATATCAGATGTTATGACATATTTGTGTCCCACAGTAATTGTGTTTTAAAATACTAATTGATTTAGTCTGTATTTTTTTAGCGCAGAATACCCACTCCATCAAAGTTCATTACCTTCTTTGCAGCATTGGCTTGTAATCAACCAATGTATTAAAAACAGACAGTTATGAATTTACTGATATGCTCTACTCTTGGAGAAGGCTGAAAATTAATGGTTCATTTGCTTTATCACACAAAAAACAGCATTAAGAAATAAGTCAGAATAAATTGTTCTTCAATATTACAATACTATTCCAGTAGTAATAAAGCTATCATAAAAATATTGTCATAATATTTTTCTAATGATGTTGAATGTGGACTTGGTTGGCTTGCAATTATACAGTTATGGGGACATCAGGAAGCTATGTACCATCAACCACATCTAGTGGTACAAACTGATGAATCAGATCATTGAAATGATGTAAGTGCTCTTATGACATATATAACAATAGTATTGCGATAAAATTTGCCACCAGGCCATTCCTAATGATGTATGTGCAGTGCAGTGCAGTGCAGTGCAGTGCAGTGCAGTGCAGTGCAGTGCAGTGCAGTGCAGTGCAGTGCATCGATTCAACAAAACATGGAAATTTTGTAACAGCATTTTATTAAATTTAATATATTACAGCATATTTATTGTACTAACCGGTAATCATTGTAGATGGCAGTCAGAGACAAACATTGGTATAACATTCATTATGGCACTTCTGATTTGCCGACGGACATTGGTACTTTACATGAAACTGTGATATGTGATCTGCCATAACAAAATGAGACTCACTGGTTTTCCTCAAGAGTCAAAATACTACTGACCCAGTTTTGTTGAAAATGAGTTTCCATCAGGAAGCAGTCTGGAATAGACTAATCTTTCATGTGTTTATCACCAAACTGTACAGATATTACGTATACGTAGATGTTTTATTTAATATTTTCACTGTGTAGTGAAAATTTTGGATTTTTTTATTGATTATATTTCTATCATACCAATTGCTATAGCTCTGCAGTAACATTGACATATTAAATTTCCCTTCTAAATACACTCAATTCCGATGAGATAAAAACAGTGTGTATTTTTCAAGAACTCTCATCTCATTTAGACTTGGTGGGTCACATGTTTGTCTTAATTCTCTGGGACAAAAGAAGACTTATCTTTGGTTTTCAGTCGAGTCATAACATCATTATTATTTTGATTTCTTTTTCCTTGGCTATCAATTTGCTCTTTATGCTCGTAGGCTGAATACGAATGTGCTACTTTTAACTTACCCCACGGCGGTGAAACACCAAAACAAATGCACAAAACTCCTTACCGGTACTTCTGACATATTTAAAACACTCAACACCCAATTAATAAATTATTCCACAGGTGACATACTAAAGCATCGGTGATTCAACTTAGTATCACAAGAAAATACAACAATAACTCTGTCTGTGAGTCCTGCCCACTTGGAAAAAATTATATGCACGCAGCAAAATAGCCACAGTGAGATCAACACGCAATTAAATATACAAAGTACACAAGCACTTGGGCTTGTTTAGTGGTCGTGGGGTGGGGTGGGGTGGGGTGCTCATTCTCCTTATAAAAGGTCCCACACCATGGAATTTATTTCTAGATACTTCGGCTATGGTGGAGTTATTTCCAGGCTGTGTTTTATTAATAAACTATGTCCATCAATGCTAAATAAAGTTTTGTTGAGCATAAATTACTTCACACTAAAAAAATTATTTTAACTACGGTGAATTCAACAGATTGTAAAATTGCATAAAATACAACATTTCAGAGCATTCTGCTAAAAACCTGCCTTGTGCCATCCAGTAAACTGTCACACCATAAACGTTCACACGAATGCAGCTGTATCACTAAGTTGTTGTACTCACAACTACAAAATAATGAATGCTCCCTAAAGTCGAGTACCCAAATACTGTACCACAACATGAACGTATTGAGCGTTTACACCGTATCCCTGCCTTAATGCTAACACAACCTTGTTTCTTCCCATTAGTGAAACAACACCGTCAAGGCCGGGGTAGTCATTATTAGCTGGAAATATCATTTATCAAAGGGCAATGCCATTAATTTGCCATTATCCAGCCTGCATGAAATCTATTGTTTACTATTTGAAAAATTTACAATTCATTACCATTTTGTATGTTACTGTGGGTGAAACAATAAAATCCAACCAATGTCTTGGGTTTTTAAGCACAATATGGCAGGCATGGTAGTTTCAACACATTTAGCCTAAAAACAAATTTTATTTTAATAAATACTAACAACTGTGAACAGCCACAATGAACCAGGCATTACGTCACACAGGCATATTCTGCATACAGGCCAAAAATAGCCGCCATGGTCGTGTTCCTGGCAGAAATGTAAACCATACGTTTTCGTCTTTCAATGTTCAGCTTATTTTCCTTGACAATTATCTAAAACTGAATAAAATATATGCACTAACAAAATTAAAGATTAAATGATAAATAAAAATTACCTTGTTTCTCAAAACATTGCTTTTATAAAGTATGGTTTAATTTTAGTAATGAATAAAACTTTTTAAAATGTTCAACAAATATTGTACCATTTTTAAGTTCACGACGTGTGAAACAAAAAAGGCACAAAACCCAACTTAAAAATGTTGTGACTTGATACCCATTTCACTTTGGCAGAACGAGAGACAAGGCAAGATCGTTCTAACTGGAATTATGCAATTCGTAGTAACATCTCGTGGTTATGATTCCAATAAAATATATCTCTTCAGCTCACTGCTGTCTCTGTACTGTGATAAAACTACACTAATCTATGCGTTAGTCGAGTTTCTTCCTCGTTGTGAGAATCTTATACTCGAGGCTGCGAGTGACGACATTGAGGACAAAGATGAGAGCAAGGAGGACTTCTACAACGATGAAGGCTCCTCGCCACAGGATGTGGCTGGCGACGTAGCTGATAGGGAAACCTGCCATCACGGCGCCAACTGAAATAATATAATAATGCAGTTTTATTTGCCATTTTCAACATGCAAGTACATTTCATGTCAAATAGGAATGTGCCTACATACATTAAAATGAAATATGACAAATAAATATATAATATATATAAACAAATCTTCAAAATGAAAACATTTATACTTTGATTTAATAAATAATATCTCTAAGATTTAAAATTATCAATTTAAAATTATGTTAAAAAGCTAATAAATAAATATTATAATATGTCTAAATATCATAATTTTGTTTATGTTCAGCTAAAACTTCACAATGGAAGATTTCGTGTTGAGCACTATCGTGCCCTATAGAAAACATGGCCGTAGCAGAGAGCAATTTATTTTGGATCTATGCAAAGTATTCTGGATAAAATTGCATTAATCTGCATAATGCAAATTTGTATTTAAGTAAACAGTGACATGAGCAATTGTGATGCTTGTCATCGATGTGAGTTTACTACAACATAGGCAGCAAGTAACTATTTTAAACAGAATATGTTGTAGATCAATTATTTGGTTTATTATTAAAAGCAACCACCTGAAGACACCATAATATTTTCACAAATTTCTGGCAACCATTTCGTTAACATTTCACTTATAAGCACAATTCATTAATAAGAAGAATCCATTGTCTAATCTAAGGAACCTTTTTCAAAATGTGTTAATACTTTTCAGTATCGAAGGAGTGAAATTGACGGTAAAGCATAAATTAAACTTGGCCGTAGTAATGTTAGTGAGACGGTTGGTCCCCAGAGCGTTTTACATCAGAAGAAATGCATTATTGGGGAATCGGCCTAGACGCTTATAAGCTTACCGTTAGCTGCAAGTGCGACTGTTGCATGAGTGGCCCCGGCCAAGTGGGTTGGAGCTGCTTCAATGGCCATGACACCGTACAGAGAACATGGCCCATAAATACCAAATCCCAGTGCACAGCCCACTACAGTGATCCAACTCTACAACATTCAGGGAGCGTGACTGGATTAAATCTGAATCAATACAATTTTATTTGGTCAATAGTACATGCATTTAGATACAAGCTGAGATTAATGACAGTAATAGCCTATTGTAAAGTGTACAAAGAAATGTAGACTGATGCCTAAACCTGTATATCTGGAACATCACTACCCAAATTAGGTGCTTCCATTCGCAAAATACTGAATATAGTAAGTAAGCTTGACAGGAAAACAGACCTGAGTTTTAGGGATGCACAATATCAATGAGGACATTTAAATAGCAGTCCTGTCAATTAATTTCCGCTTAACGAAAAAACAGCTTTTGAGAAACATCCTTTTTTTCACCCTAAGTATTTGAATCAGTGTTTCCCGTGCTATATGACGAGTGAGGTGGGTCATCTCATTGTTTCTCAAAGCTACCTGAGCCCTCACCTGAAATATGCTGAAATTGCCACCTCGTTGCTCATAGTATTTCCTGTGTCCTACCTAATTATTTACAAGTGATGCTAAAAACATGTTTACATTCAAATTTTTTGATTTATTTCTTTTCCCACTAAGGAATAAGTTAAAAGACACTACATAATGCACATCACCCTACCACATCACCCTAACACATCACCCTAGTACATCGCTCTACCACATCACCCTAACACATCACCCTAACACATCAACCTACCACATCACCCTAACACATCACCCTACCACACCACCCTAACACATCGCCCTACCACACCACCCTAACACATCGCCCTACCACACCAACACATCACCCTACCACACCACCCTAACACATCGCCCTACCACACCACCCTAACACATCACCCTACCACACAACCCCCTAACACATCACCCTAACACATCACCTACCACACCTAACACATCACCTAACATCAACTCCACACCACCCTAACACATCACCTAACACATCACCTACCACACCACCCTAACACATCACCTACACATCAACCTACACACCACCCTAACACATCACCCTACCACATCACCCTAACACATCACCCTACCACATCACCCTAACACATCACCCTAACACATCACCCTACCACACCACCCTAACACATCACCCTACCACACCACCCTAACACATCACCCTTACCACACCACCCTAACACATCGCCATACTACATCGCCCTACCACACCACCCTAACACATCAACCTACCACACCACCCTAACACATCACCCTACACACCCTAACACATCACCTTACCACACCACCCTAACACTCCCATACTAATGCCCAAAGCACCTAACACATCACCTACCATCACCCTAACACATCACCCTACCACATCACCCTACACATCACCTACCACACCACCCTAACACATCGCCATACTACATCGCCCTACCACACCACCCTAACACATCAACCTACCACACCACCCTAACACATCACCCTACCACATCACCCTACCACATCACCTTAACACCGACCCTAACACACCCTACTACATCGCCCTACCACACCACCCATCATTTTACCCAGGCAAAACACTGTGAATGAAACTGACACCCGACTCATACCGACACTGAGCACTGAGCGCTCTCTTACCTGGATGAGGTCCTGAGGGATGTAAATGAGGGTGGCGAGACTGAGCAGACAGACGGCGATGAAGGCGATACACACATCTGTCCTGGGACTGCCCCTGAGGTCATCCCCTTTCTTCTAAACACACAAATTAATAAAATATTATTAAACTAAAAATAAATAAAATATTATTAAACTAAACGGGTATCTCAACGACGCTTGGGAAAAAACAGTGACTGCCTGAAACTTTTGAAAATTGCAACCACCATGGTCCACTTCCAACAGCCCTCAATAAATATACTAGCAGATTTAAATCTCATTTCTGGAAAAGGCCGTATCCCGCACTAACTCCACTAAGACATTTGAAAAATGTGTTACATTGTTTCCGTGTGCCCCAGAATTATGTTGCTCAGTCACGTGAAGATGCAACAAAATGTTGACATGTAGTTAGGTAGCCTAACAGAATTCATGCATAGGTCATAGTTTTATGATGCATAGAGCCCTCCACATTCCACACCCCTCCAGACGAATTTGGAAAAAGTCGAAATCTAAGAACCATATGCGTGTGCCCGGTAGATTGCATGCAAAATTACAGCCCAATACATGCAAAACTGACAGAGACGTGGGTCCATAGACACAAAAACTGTTTTATAATATAGAAATACCAAAATGTACACTGTGCCACATTCACTTACAACAATACAGTGTTTTATATCACACTTTCAAAGCACATAACTACTTGAGAGATACATACTGCAGCTATTCCACAAGTCTGCCAACCCCCCCCTCCCCCATTTACTGCATATTTTTGCTAAATTTAGTAATTTCAGATACATGTAAAATGGTTGCTGTATATATAGATATGTGAATGACTAACATCTATCTAATGCCACCATAGAAATTTCTACCATGCAACAAATTCACACATTGCTTTTACCAAGGAACCTTTTAGCAGGTATTGGCGGATGAAGTACCGATGAACTCTAAAAATGATTATAGTCTGTGGCCTGTCATCCCCATGGAGACAACTTACCAAGGCAACAAGCTTGTCTGCGACATACCCAGCCAGGATGGACCCAACGATACCTCCAGTCTCAAAACTGCTTACAAACATGCTGGCTGCAGGAGACAGAGACAGAGGGTATAATGAGTGGGGGACGTCTCAACATTCACTGGCCTCAACAACCAAACTCAGTAGAATTGATGTAACCAGGTTGCTTGGCAAACTCCGTCAAGTGATTACAATTTTTTATAGATATATTTAATGATTTTCATAATTTTGACCATCACAGGCCAAACACTCAACTTGTTGTAATTTTGATGTTCAGCAAACTTGATAAGTGACCTAATTGTATGTAATTTTTGTGAAGGATTTTTTTACTATTTCACAAAACTGATAGTTTGTAATATTACCTGTCAACAACATATTTGATGTGGAGTATTATAGACCAAACCTTAATGAAAGTTTCAACTTGATCTAAATGTTAACAGAAACAGACTCCAGCATCTGTAAGCATGTAAGTGTACCTGTATACGCGGTCTGATCTAGCTCTTCTATCAGGTAGAGCTGGGCCCAATCCAAGATGGCGGTTCGTGCAATAAAGATCACCATGAAGTTAACGGAAAGAATCCACAAGAGTCGACTGTAAATGAGGTCCTGCCAAGAGCCACGCCCGTGTCCCCGACCTAGAAAACACAGATGCAGCTGGTTCCACTGTTGTATCTATGTTTGTGACTGACACTTTACAACATAAGAAAACTTATCCAGTTCCGTTCTTCCTGTTATGACTTATTATTGGTCAATATTAACACTGGAGTTAGGGGATTTTCTGTTGCTGCACCGACTCACTGAAATAAGGTCACTCTTAGTGTTAACTCACTTGAAAATATTACAAGTTTTGCATGCATTTCTAAACTTACCTTTGTAATAATAACACTGCTTATCCACTGAAGCCCTCTGGCGTACATAGCCATCTGTTGATAACTTTGTTGCTGCTTTTCATCTCTCAGCCTGACAAACCCTTTTCTTTTTGTGGGCCTCTGAATAATCGGCTGTTTGCCTTAAACCCTCCCTTTTCCCAAACCCTGTTCCCCCCACCTTTCTCTGCCTACCTGAGTCTGTCTTGGTCGTCTCCCCCATTGGGCTCTTCATCCCCACGTCATTTGGTGAGTTCACCATTCCAATGTAACACACGGCTGTTGTCGCAATCGTGACGGTGCCTGCAAATATGACACACTGGTCAAGGCATTGTTCTTATAATTATGTGCCTAAGCTTTTGGGTCTGACTACAGAATAACAATAGCAGTAGTAGCACAAAGGACACACCCATTGTATTCACAGGAAATATTAATCAACAAATACAATGACACATGGCAATTTTTGGGGGCATCAGCACTCAAATGGGTTACAGAAAGCGGTGGTTTAATTTAATTCAAATTTGTTTTGACCAATGAGAAAGAGCATCTTGATTCAGCCCATACCCCATACACCAACCATGTTGCGGTGATGGGTAACAGAAATTTATAGCACAGTGGTTCGGGGTAGAGCTTCGGATTCTCGACGAAGAGAACCATGGTTCGAATCCTGTGCTGCCGTGTGAATTCCTGTTATGAAACCTTGGGTAAGTATTTTCAATCTACATTGCTTCAATTCACTCAGCTGTATGAATGAATACCTGGCTATAGACAATTGTATTTATAGTATTTATTTTTATTAACTTATATATTACTTTAGCACTCACCGGTGTTACAAACTGCAGCACCGTGAAATATTACTTTTTAGCAGTATATTCTTGAAGACTTAAAGTGGTGGATATTTGTACGAGCAGCCTTCATGGATTAACTGCAGCATGGCTGGATGCTTCTAGAGAAGTTGAGATGGGGTCTGATTGAATACATCTGCCAGGGAAATAAAGCGCATTGAGCAGTCTTGAGGACTTAGATACTGCGCTACATAAAAACTTACATTTTTATAGTTAATTGATGTATAACTGGTCATTACAGTCAATGTGAATTCAGCAATTGCAGCAACAGGTTTAACAGCTGCTTAGCTTAACACTGAATTCAAATACAGATTTCTGCCAAGTGATAAATATCGATTCTAAAACATGAAATCAAACAGTGAAAAATGTTAATAACAATCAATTATTTGTTATTACAGTTTCAACGATGTACCCACCGAATGCCTGTAACGTTGTCCTCCAACCGTACTGATAAGTGATGAATGTTGACACCAGGGGTCCCGTACTGCATGCAACGTTCATCGACGTCGACAGCACACCCCAGAGGGTGCCAAACTCTGACTTTTCTGACCACTGAAATTATGACACATGATCTTTTTAATACCAGTGGCTGTAGTTTGTAATCATGCCAATGCTCAACAAAGTTGTGGAAATGATTGTGTTACAACGCAAAACTAAACCACTCCTGACAGCTGTAATAAATAGTTAGGTAAGTTGATTCATTTAACCATCTAAACAACCTGAACATGGTTTCATTCAAACAATTCGGGGATAACACATGTAAGAGTATATATTTGTTTTGCACAATATACAGGTATATTATAGCAATATATTTCAAGAACCATTTAAAATGCAGTTTTTCACATCAGGGCCAGCAGAGATAAATATTTTTTTTAATAAGAAACTTAACCTTAACAAGTATAAAGCAATGTTGTAAGACAGTAAATAATAACATTATTATTAGGTTATTAGTGTCACAAGATAATTCTCACATAAGTCGCTTACTTGTTTGAGCATTTTGGCGCAGGCGGGCCAACAACCACCCTGAACAAAACCATTAAAGAACCAGAGCAGCGCAAACATGGCTGCCGAGTCAAAGGCTGAAAGAGAAGGGTTATGGAGCAGTCAGTAGCCGGGATAACAAGGGCTGGGGTCAACTCAAACAGAATTAGAAGTGATCAATTCAATTCCAATTCAATTCCGGAATTGGAGGGGGAATCGGAATTGAAAGACTTGGAACAAGATGAATTGAACTGGAACAGAAATATTATTGAGTTGTAACTGAATGAAAAGGAATTCAGCATTGGACATTTTTGTGATGCTGCAAAGGATATTTTTCACACAGATGGGAGGATTGTTGTGCAGACAATGCTGATGTTCAAACAATACCCTGTAATTAATCAGTCGATGAAACTGATGATTGAATATGAAGTCAGTTAGTCCTGTCCTACTGCCTTGTGGGAAATACCTGCTGACAGGGGACTGCTTCAAAGAACCACTGAAATTGCCCAGGTAATAACACACTTTCCCAGCTAAGCAAATATTAGGGCAAGTGCAAGACCAGGACACCTCCAAACAGTCCAAAGTGTAACCAATTCAGGTCAACAGATTAACAATGTAAACATAAGCCCAGTGAAGACTGAAAAGGCTTCTAGATTGTAACCAGAATGTGACAACTGCAATGATAGTAATTGCTAAGTAGTCAATGCCAGAATGAGAGGAGACTCACTAGAGACTATACACTCAGACATTTTAATTATGCAGTGATGCCTGCATTAAAATGGTTTTCTTGCAGTAAATGTCACTGAATGAATTATTTTTGTTTACTCATTTCTATGTACATGTGATAATGTGTGTGTATTATATAATGATTATATAATCATATAAATACATCATACATGACACACTGTATCACCCCCTGTATGCACAGTAATCGTTTAATGTTTATGGTTAACCTTTGTTATGTGGAATTGCAAGGAATTGGAGTAGGAATTGGAATTGATTGAATGGAATTGACCCCAGCCCTGGGGGTAACACAGGCAACTGGCAGGGCTTTTATCATTCCTGTATCAACTGTAAACAAGTGAATGTAATCAATGTTTTTACTTTTGTAAGTATAGTGGACACTCACATTATAAAATACCCACTTCCTAGGACTTTGAAAACACTGTACTTTTATACAGAGCAATGAAGTATCATGCATTTAGGGTTCATCTCTTGCTGTAATGGCCTGTAAATCTTACGTATACTGGCCATTAGTTTTGTTACACCAACCTACATGTAGGGGTGGATTGCACAGAGCATCCATTGAATCTGTTGGGTTACATTTATTACTGACAATGACACATGAAATGTTGTCTGGGAAATCTGAATGGTCAAAAATCTGGCACCCTTTTGAGCAATGCGAAGTGGTGTCACGCTAGAGAACTGGATCACATCTATATTCCCGTGGCACAACATGACAGCTGTAGCTACAGACAAGGAAGCTATTGGTTCATTAAGACTCCACCATGTAAGGGTGGATTACGCATAGCACCGTCTGACTCTGTCAGGCTATTTATATTATTGTCAGCGACGTGTATAAACTCATGGTTTGTAGGAAAGATTAATGACATGAAGTGCTGCCACCTGGTGTGTTATTGGGAAACTGGAGTGCAGGAATGGGGTATCATGCGTTCGGCCTGATGCCCTGATGTGACCGAGCAGCTCTGAATTACTGACAAGGGAAGTACAAACGTTTCTTTATTATAAGAATACAAGTACATTATTGTTTCATTCGTGTGTAGTCTGCTCTTGATACGTCCCTCACAGTTTTGTTTAAACTTCGTTACACAGCTGGCATTAACACAACTAGCAGATCATTGTATGAATGCTCTTCACACTAGTCACGAATTGGCCCCTCTGTCACACCAATGGTGCCAGTGACACAGGTGTATGCTAGGTCATTGTTGTGTGTTGTCACACTGCGTTCCAGTGGGCTCATATGAAGCATACGTTTACATATGTTTGTGACCCGGTTGAATAAATTCACCAGTGGTGAAGTCAGGCTGCTTCTGACTATCAACTTCACATTGTTGTATTCATGGTAAATGTAAGTTGACTAGAACGAAGGATTATAACAGTACCAACAAGACTCAAGTAAGCAGAACAGGCACCAGATGGAGCCATGGGTCATGGTCATAAACACAAGCAGGCCACACACATTGGATTGGGGTGGTTTGACTGCAGTTCCTGGCAACCGTTCTCTACCTGTGTTGTCGTGCGGTGCAGCCACCCTACCTGTGAAAGCGACGACACTGCAGCCGGAAAGAGACAGATTCCTGCCGAGAAGAGTAACTTGGCACTGAAGTGGTCTACCATCAGACCGCCGAGAAACTTGCTGATGGCATACGCCAGGTTCTGGCTGCTCGTGATCATTCCTGGAAGACAATAAATGACCAGATAAACCATCCCATCTAATTAATAATAAATAATAATTTTATTTATAAAGTGATTTAAGTCCAGATTATACTCCCGCTCAGAGGTGCATCATCATGATGTTAGTAGTACAGTCTACTGTTGACATCATCATGATGTTATTAGTACAGTCTACTGTTGACATCATCAGGATTACACATGTGAATTGGTCAATTCCCGTGGAACATTACGTTCTACAGGTATCTTCTCATTTACTTAAATCTGGAAAAAAATATTCAATTTTTATTCTTGAGCATGGGAATAATGTTTTGTAAACAGTGTAGTTCAAACTGAGTTTTACTTTGTATTTTAACACATAACAAGTTGTTATAATGCTTATTATTATTATTAATTCTGCTTTGGCAATTCCAATTTGCACGATAATTACACAAAACATACATTTTCTAGCTTCATTATGATATTGCTTAAGCTCACTGGCAGCAGTCAATATTCTTACAGTGGGTTGTTTAGACTTGTTCCCATTCCCAAGTGGATGAAGAGGTTTACCACTCAGTCTCCATAGGTGAAGAGCTGAATGTGTTTAGCCTAGACCTTTGGGTGTTTCCCACTGCAGGTGGCCCACGGCAGGTTTACAGTTCCTTTTTTAAATAGTGAACTTATGCGCAATTCAATTTCAAGCCTTTTCGTGTCCGTTTCGCGCCCCTGTAAGTCACTCACCTAGTTCCCCCTTAGTGATGTGACCCTCCTCCATGACAGCCGGGAGGACAAAGGAGAATGACTTGCGACTGAACATGGTCATCAAGTAGCCAATGTACATGCACACGAAGGTGCTCCATTTGTAGCGACTGAAGGCAGCCAACTCCGCCTGGGAAGTAGACCCTGTCTCTCTGATGTCTCGCTCTGATTTGGTCATTTTACTGCTGGCCGCCTCTACGCAATCCGGAGGTTCTGGATAAAACAAGTTAATTATACGATTATTATTGTTACCGTAGTGACTGTAAGTATTCACTCACCTGCACTGCATATGTAAACATTCAAGACATCACAAAACCAACTGAACCATAAGACAATGTTTACCTGTTGAAGGGGTTGATACTGTTGGTGGTAGAAAAACAATGTCATTCTATATTCATACAAATGCTATGGGTTATCGAGTTTCATTTATATTTAACTGGTCAATGGCCTACCGGTACTCCTAAGTTATCCAGTAGGCTTGTTTACTATGCACCTATAAATTAACTGTAGATACTTAAACACTTTTTACTTCTGCCCTTTGTGACTCTGTAAGCTGTATTTTAATACACTATTGTTGATAATATTAACAAACAGTCTACCCTCTCATCAATAATGCATGTACAATAGTGTACATACATACAGCTACTGAAGGTAAATCACATAATTATCTATTTAATTATTAGTAGTAACAATCATGACAGTACCAGGGTTGGGTTCAAATATGTGTTTATATTTGTAATTGTATTTGAATTAAAAAAATGGTGTATTTGTAATTGAAAATCACAAAAGGACATGTATTTGTATTTGATATTTGGTCTGTATTTGAAAAATATTTGCAAATACAATCAATACACATGAAAATTACCAACAAAAGGTAAAGCATTGCCTGACATAAACTGGCTCAGGAGTCAAGACAGAATGTTTTTCACACCCGGTCAACAGTGGGCAGGCAGCACTGAGAAAATTGGCCTACAGTGAGGCTGCTGGCTGGTCAAACATTAGCATCAATGAATGAATGGGAAGCCAGTGAAGCTTATCTATAGTCATTAAGGCAGGTATTCACAGGGAAGGTGCTTCAAAGAATCCTGCTGTCACTTGCTGTGTAAACATACTGGGCAAAGACAAAGGAACGAAGGTTTCATCCAGTGCAGGGGAAGAGCTAGTTGGTACAGTAGTACAGATAAGGACAGTCTAGTAAACCTGCCTGCCAATTAGTCTACAGCAGTCAATCAAGTCAAAGACAACATTCCACCTACTATAACACAATTGAACTGTAATGGAAACATGGGCCATGTATATGAATCATATTTGAATCAAATTTCGAAAATGCAATTTAATTTAATTGTATTTGAATAAAAAATGGCAGTGTATTTGTATTGTAAATTTGTATTTTAGGACAAAAAAGGCAACGTTTTCATGTCATGTGCTTAATAGAGTTAATACAAAGTAACAATTTCCACAATTTTTTTTAAACGTCAGCGGTTTACTCAGAATGTGACCTTAAAGTGTAAAATTCTTCTTGAGAAGACTGTTTATATTGTATAACTGCATAGCAGCGAGATCTAGATAGATATCCTATTATTTTCTATTCAGCAAGTAATAACCAGTCATATATATTTATATGACTTTTTATTACTTACTGAATAAAAAACAACAGGACACACACTTAAGATTACATATATTGTATAACTGAATAGCAGTAAGATCCCGCAAGCAACGCTTAATACATGCAGAATAGAAAATAACCTATGTCATAATGATTGTAGGTACCTAGAATTAAGAAACGCGACTCATTTAGAATGTACCTGCACTCAATATGCCTAAAGATAGAAATCTGTGCTAACAGTAATACAATCTATTGACCTATCTCTGGCCAACAACACCCACTACTTGCCACCAAGCCCAACAATACTCTAACCAAGGGAACATGTGGCATGTCACAGAGGGGATATGGTCGGAATGCCACTCTGCCTGAATGCACCAGTCGCAATGCACCTACTGACTAGTTGCAATGTTCCAAGTGTTTGGTCACAATGCCCCAACCATTTAGTCGCAGTGCACCAGCAGGTGAAGGCAGGGTGGCTGCAATGCTCCAGTTTTGGTCAGAATGCCCCATTTTGGTGAATGTTATTAAGATAATAAATAACTATTTATCAGTTAGTATAACATATATTTCTGCATTCCACTTTCTACTTGTTTCTAGCTATTGGCAACGTTTATTACTTTTATACTGTCTATAATTTGAACTACATTTCGCTGGCGAATGAGAGGACAAAAACCATAGGTTTGACAATAGTAAGTTCATTGGGGCATTCTGAAATGTCATTTCTATATTAATTATGCATTTAATATGTAATGTTTCAATATCTACAACTGTATTATCTATTTTATGTACATAGGTTTCACTATATTTTTGGAGCATTGTGACTATGCGGTTGAAGTATTGCAACTAGGTTTGGGACATTCAGGTAGTGGGGCATTCCGACTATGGCTATAATTCTCACAGAGTGCTGAGCTAACATAAGAAGATCGAAGAAACCATGTACATGGTCAACATCTAAAGCAGCCAAAACTGTCGTCATTATTTTTAAATTGTCTAAGCCTAATTAAGGTAACCTCAAGAATTCAGATATTCTCGATGTATGACATGCCCTGCCTTCCACCTATTTATTGTAGACTGTCTTTTAATTAGTCTGCCGGGTGATAGCGGCGTTAAACGGACAACACCCCACTGGACATAACCCCACTCAAAACAAAACCCCATCGGACAAAACCCCACTCAGACAAAACCCCACTCAGACAAAACCCCACTCGGACAAAACCCCACTGGACATAACCCCACTCGGACAAAACCCCACTGGACATAACCCCACTCAGAAAAAACATCATCGGACAAAACCTCACTGGACATAAGCCCACTCAGACAAAACCCCACTGGACATAACCCCACTCAGACAAAACCCCATCGGACAAAACCCCACTCAGACAAAACCCCATTAAAATATATATATACAATGTATATACAATGTATATATATATATATATATATATATATATATATATATATATATATATATATATATATATATATATATATATATATACCACATTGCATACGTTACGATTTTTTTACTTTAGATCAGAGACCTGAATTTACTTAATAAACTCATTATAATTATCACCTAATATAATACTTATATACAAAAAACAATCACATAGTCTAATGTATATTTTACTATTGAATAATAGAAGGAGGGCTGATACGGACATGACGGGAATGATACAGGGCGTGATACTGGAAAAACCATGTAATAAAATGATTTTAATTTTATGACGTATTTGTGCTTATGGAAGACTGTTAATGACAAAACTCAATGTTTCATGTTTTAGAGATTTATTTTAAATCAATCAAATAAAATACATATAATGTGAAACAGATCAAATGCATCTAACAGAAACTGTACAATATTATGGAGAGTGCTATATAAATGATGTATGTAATAATAAAAATAATTACTTAATTAATCAATCAATCAACAGCACCAAAGGCCTAATAAAAAACATTTATTAAATATTATTTTAAGAGTGGGGACGGGTAATGTCCGAAATGTGTATTAGTGAGTAGGGTTTTGTCCGAGTGGGGTTTTGTCCGATGGGGTTTTGTCCGAGTGGGGTTTTGTCCTGGATTCGATAGCGGCGAACTAGTAGTAGTACAAGCCAACAAGCATGTGTGAAACCTCCCCACTACTAAACTTTAGTTTGGACTTTTGGATTTACCTTGATGTACCTTTACTAAATATAAAAAATACAGACAATCAACCGGTCAAAGCGTAGCCATTAACAGCCATTCGTCAACAGCTCAATTCTAGATTAAGAGGAAATGTGAACAGATCAACGTGTGGCAGGCACAAAACCGGCACTGACTTGCTGGTCAATGCCGTGGCAGTGTCCAGTGCCGGCTCCCGTGTTAAATTAGAG
>JAODUO010000091.1:35000-62500 GCA_025642075.2 Ridgeia piscesae | reverse complement strand
AACAAAAACACCAGTTTCTCCATTTGGAGGAGTGTGTTTAATTTTGCTTAATAAATTTTTTTTTCTTCAGTTATACGTTAAAATGCCAGTAATAAGATTGGTAATTCAAATACAGTTGATAATCGATAAGGCACATAAAAATTATACTATTAATAATCATCATTAAAATTGATAAATTAAGTAAAGTACAATAAATAGTTAGGATATATATATAGCTAGTAATATTTCTTTAAAATGTTTTTGATAAGACGATATAATCACACGTACTATAAAATGTTTTTGACAAGACGATATAATCACACGTACTAAAAATGTGTAAAATGAGATTAAATAAATAAGTACAGTAGATGGAATAAATAATAGATAAATAACTCGCATCACACAATTCTTCCAATTATGAATTATGTTGTGTACCATACATTATATTTGCCCACAGTCATTTTTATGTGAATGTTTTTATTATTATCTAGTTGAAGTTACATAACAAATGTACACCATACTTTATTGGTTAACCAACAGGCAGGTATATAGTTGTTCCTTGTTAGACATTGCTAAACATCATGAATCTGAAATAATCTTTTTAGGAATGGCATCGTTCGTATAGCAAGTCACAAAAGTTGTCAAAGACTACGGGCCAAGTTCACTGGACTGAATTTAACATGGACTATGGAGTGCCCGAATTTAATATACTGGTATGTGCAATTTCTTTGTTTTTATATATAATATAAAAATAAGACAGCTTTGATAATATTTATTAAAAAAAATTGAGCAAGTATAATAATTATTGTAATAACAACAATAATAATTAAGTAATATTCAAATACAATATTTACTGTTTATAATACATAATTATACATGAGTTAAATATTATATAGATAATACTAAATTTATATGTAATTATGTATTATAAACAATTATACTATATATTGTATTTTTTTATTATATGATATTATTATTAATTAGAATAATTATACTTGTGGACACTACTCATGAAATCACACAGACAAATGCATTACAGCATCCATTTATTTTTAGAAATTTTCCCTTTAATAAATATGCCGGAAACCCCCACGTGCCTGCCCCTCAACGGCAGCATTCCATCTCCAACCTACACTTATGCCTGTGGTGGCGGTAGTAATAGACTGTACATACCAGGACCCACACAATGTGGCAGTGATGTCACGGGCATGATTAATGCCACAGCGCAAGTCTGAATCCTGTTGACCTAGCTAGCGGTGGAGTGTTATTGTGCGGCCATGCGTAGAGCAGACCATTTACCACTGAAGTAGACCAGGACAGGGCAGTTGGTTGGCGTCTGTGGCAAGGTGTGAGTCGTGGACAGCAATGGCCAGGACTTGACGACATCCTGCGGTGATCCTGTTCAGAAGAAACCATTGACCAGCTTGGATATTCTACAGGTAAACCGACTTGAGTCTACCGACGTTAACGGACCCGATTGCAGTTGTTGGCACTGTAAACGTGCTAGGTGTAGTATTGCGTGTAATGGCTCATGCATGGTCTGTTAGCCGTGACTAATGTGAGAATTGGATTAATAGTTGTTTATTTGCATGGGTGTGTGTGTGTAGTCATTACTGCATATACACAGGTGACAACTCCGTGTACGGGAAAGTGTGTCAATATATAAGGACTTAGTAAGTTACTGTATGGAACTGTCTTCTATACGGGTTCTTGTACGCCATTATGCGAGCAAGGTTCATCTTAGAATGGTTATGATCATAAGGATCAGTATGGTCCCTCAATAATTAGGTCTTCAAAAACTAATGTTAAAAGTATCAGGTTCCAGTGGCTAGTATTAGTGGAGTTTCATAATCATACTCTATCATCAGGATTTCACTCTATATTTTTTTAAAGTTTGTCATTCAAGGTTGTAATACGAATTCAGATGTTATTTTCTGTCTTTAAATACCCATGCACAATCATTTGACTGATTGCTTTGGCATTATGAGTTTAGAGAATGAGATTCCACCAGGATATCCACCTCGATGGGTCCACATCAGGTTTTTTTCCTTGATCTCTTTCTGTACTAGAGGATTTGGGGAGGATTTGTTATCCTGCAGTTGCTACACTATTATTTATAAACTTCTATCATGTTTGAGTTATCATCATCATCCATTTGGCGGCCTAGACAGTGATCATGATGATTATTCTGTCACACTCTAGGTAGGAGGTAGAGGTTGCATTTATCCAAGAGCCAATTGAGCTAATAGAGATTCAGTGTATCAGTAAAATATAAAAAGTATATAATAATAATAATAAAACCAAGCCCTGAGGAAGTAAAAGATTCAAAAGTTTTACTGAAGCAGGCGAGTGTATTGGAGCTACTGAATGGGACATTGATCTATGCCTGAGATGGAAATAGCACTTTTTCAGTAGCTGACAGTGACACGTATCCTGGCCAGATTATTTGCGTGACCAAACCACTCATTATGTGAGGCTGCTGAATTCTGTCCCAGTTTCTATTTAGGTGGGGGCTTTTGTCTAGGGGCTTTTATCCAGGAAGATAATTGTTGTCTGAGGGGTTGTGTCCATGAACCTTTATCGCCATAGCTTTGCAGTAAGGGAAGAAAAGTAGACATGAAGAGTGTCCAGTGACTGATGTATCACGCACATAGATGCATTGAATTAAATTGAATGCAATATGTGAGACATGGATACATTTACTGGCAGCAAACATATTTCTCTGTTCATTGAATCCATCCTGGTATCCTGCTCACAGGTAACTTTGGAAAGGTTGACTATTTAAACAAGTCTGTGTTTGGGGCAAAAAAAGTTGTTAAACCAGGTTCTTGTTGAATTATTGGTAGACCAAATACGTAAGGAATCAGTCAATATATACTTGGAAGTTGGGGAGGGAGAATAGGGGTGTTTCTTTGCATATGTTGATTGCCAGTCGTTCACAGACATGCATGGGCGCAATCCATGTTTGGTAAAGAGACGCACATCCCTTTCGAGTGTCTGTTTAAGGCTCTTTAAATGAATATACTAAAAGACAAATCAGACATGAGCAGATGTCAAGCTGGTCACTGAATATGTTTTGAACATAGTAGTTTCGAGTCTTCTCATTATGTCGTCTGTCTGTTTAGCAGCTGCTTAGACCTAAATCTGTGGTCAACAAGTAATTATGAAGTAGACACATATCACCAGTTGATGGAACAAGATCCAACAAAACGTCGCCGACCGTCGTCTTTTTAAACCCGGGGCAGTGCTGACAATATTTAGCCATGAATGGACCTAAAGGCTAAACGAGATTTATGAATAACTAATCTGTAGAGAAGCCTAAGCTTACTGACGTCATTCTTCGTCGACAATGGCGTAGCTTATAGTATTTCGATGGCTGGGTGTTCAAAAATATTTTTCAGGTAAACGGCTGGCGTTAAAAAATTGAGTATATGTGGAAATTGTTACTTTATATTAACTCTATTAGGTGAACGCCACGAAACCGTTGCCTTTTTTTGCCCTTTAAACAAGTCTGTGTTTGTGTCGATAAATTTAAAGTTGTTAGACCAGGTTCTTGTTGAATTATTGGTAGACCAAAGTACAGTAAGGAATCAGTCAATATGAGGGTGGGGGGGGGCTGGGGGAGGGGTGGAAATTGGGGAGGGAGAATAGGGGTGTTTCTTTGCATATGTTGATTGCCAGTCATTCACAGACATGCATGGGCGCAATCCATGCTTCAGTTGTAAAGAGAGCTGTCACAATACCCTTTCAGAGTGTCTTTAAGTGCTCATTTAAATGAATATACTACAAGACAAGATCAGACATGAGCAGATCGTCACAGACTGGTCACAAATGAAATATGTTTTGAACATAGTTAGTTTCCGAGTGCCTAATCTACATTATGTCGTCTGTCTGTTTACAAATGTTTGCACGACACATTATATTAATAACATGTAGTGTTTTTATAGTTCAACTCATACGGGCAGAGTGTAATGTACTGTCACACAGGCAAACTTGTCTTTAATCTTTAATTTCTGTCTTTGATCTTTAATTTCTTGGTGTCAGTTATTAGTCATGGATATCGCATGGACAGAGTAGAATTTCATGTTTGAAAGGACTTCCAAAGAAGTTTTTTTCTCTATATTCTTCATCCTGGTCCTCGGCCGAGAGAGGCAACACATCCCGTCAGAGTCCACGGCAGTGTAGTAAAGGCACAAAAGGCAAGTTCTTATATAGCGCAGGACCATTCAAAGCGCTTTACACTTTACTTCCCTGACAGACCTGTTCACTCAGACACCATCTCAGCTTCTCTGGGAATCATCCAGCCATATGCTACAATTAATGCGCGAAGGCTGCTCATACATATATCCACCACTGTCTATAGTCAGGTACTCATTTATACAGTTGAGTGAACTGGAGCAATGTAGAGTGAAAAAACTTGCCCAAGATTTTAACATCGCAGCACAGGATTCGAACCCGGGTTCTCGTAGTCGAGAGTCCGAAGCTCTACCCCTGAGCCACTGCGCTGTAGTGATTAGAACTGACATTACTGCATTTCTAGTTCAAAACTTTAACTTGACATGATACACTTGATGTTAAAATCTGGCATTAAGAACATTCTTAGCTGCTTCATAAAATCGGTCCGTTGCACAATATTGGTGACTGCATCCAGGACTCTGCCAGGCAAAACTAACCCTGGATGATCCCTAAGCGAAGAGCCGGAGTTAGCCAAGTCAAAGTAATTATTGATTTTGCCAGTGTCAGCCGTGAGAACAGTGCAAATACCCACCCCATTTTGAAGATGGCTACATGACTGGTGTGAATCCTAATATAAAGAATTACTGCATCACAGTTGGCTGAAATATGTTTATATTATGGCCACCTGTGAATCATAGATCCAGTGAACAATTTCATTGGCTGAGCTTAAGTTCAGAGTTTTACAAAGAGACCAGCCAGGGGTACTGCTGGCTGACACTGACGTAATCAGCAATGTATGCAGCTACCCCTGGCGTGCAAAGATGGGACTGTGCATCCCTCGTGATTCTGTGATCACGTTAATGTCGGTCGTGTCTCAGCTTACAATATAAAAGAACAACTACAGATGACAAGAACCCCAACAATGAACACCCTCCAAGCCAGCACAGGAGGTAGAACCAATGAACCATTCTAGACAAGGTGAGCTAGAATAAGACATACTACAGGGTGTATATATTGTAGAGCACAATGGCTCAGGGGTAGAGCTTCAGACTCGACTACGAGAACCCGGATTTGAACCATGTGCTGCGATGTTAAAACCTTGAGCAAGTTTTTTCACTCCACATTGCTCCAGTTCACTCAGCTGTGTAAATGAATATAGACTGGCTATAGACAATGGTGGATAAGTGTACGAGTAGCCTTTACGCATTAATTGTAGCACGTGGCTGGATGCTTCCCAGAGAAGCCGAGATGGTGTCTGACTGAACAGGTCTGTCAGTGAAGTAAAGTGTAAAGCGTCTGAGGACTGGATACTGCGCTATATAAGAACTTTCCTTTTATATGTGCTGATGAGTCAGTTGATAGAACAGTGATGAAAGCTGGTAATGTTTAGCAGCTAGAATTGGATCCATCTTCTCTTGGTTCTTTGCCATCTGTTTTGGTCTCCTGCAATATTCTTCCTGTTTATGCCCTGATGGGTACATCCATATCTTCTTTTACTTTTTCCTTTCCCATCTTTCAATCTTAAACAATATATCCACATATATAACAATAAACTATCTCTATTTGAATCTGAAGGTATCAGAACACATTTCAGAGGCTTGCAACACAACCAAAATAGAAGACACCATTTTGATGATGTGCAGACCCAGGCAATGAGATGCAGAGAGGACTGGAGTGTCACTTCACTTAACAACACAAATAACAAACACTCTTATATTGTTGTCCCGGGCCACTCTCAGCTGGCTCAGTTACTCATGGATGTGTCATGTTAACCAACTAGCAAGCCGTGCACGGCATGGCCAAAACATCTGTCATGGACCAGTGGCTGTGTTTGGTAATTTCTGCATAAAATACAGAACAAAGTTGACACCAATTACCCAGGATACCTCCGGGATAGAAACATCCATAAACTCTTTGGGCGGCGGTGTGATAAAGGTTTGATTCGGCGTTACAGCTTTGTACTGGCTAAATTTGTACTGCTTGAGGGGATCATAAACGATAGCTCCCGTTGTTATGCAGTAGCCACATTAAAGCCACATTTTCTGTTATAAAATCCGTTTGAAATACTACAATGTCCTTGCCGAGTGTAACACGTGTGCTGGTGTAATCTAAACATCCCATGTTAGTTATACTAATGAGTGCAATGTCGTTAACTTTAACTGCAATCACTCAAGTATTCACCATCGTTTGAATGGTGAGTTTGGACCCATCTGGAAGCACAAGCTTGATTCAGTGAAACAGGATTCAAAATGTTTCCTCGAACATACTCTCCAACCGTAACTTGTCTTGTACACAATCTCCACCACATACATGAATACATAGTACAGTGGTACAAGGGGTCATTGTCTGATATTGTGTTCTTTTATTAACTTGCAGTGCTACTACACCCGTGTAAATGTCCTGTACATGTGTAGGCAGGAACAGGTAGATACAGTCATTAATTATTATCTCTGATATAGTTTCATATATCACGAGCACAGTAATGATAAACCTAGCTATATTGCCACATGATTACGTTTGATCCATTTACCTGCATGCGCAAAGGCCTACCGAAATTATACGCATGTTGTCTGATGCGCTTTGTCAGATTTTAGACTAAGTATGACAAGAGTGCTGCCACCTCATGGAGACTTGTTAATTGAGCCAACTCAACTCTGCTCCTTATCTTTCACACATGTGCGAATCTAACCAAATTATGAACATTTAAGAAATGTGGATCGGTATTGAAACAAGTTGCAGGAAATTTGTTCTGATCAGTTAATATATCAACAAAATATATTTCTGTCATAATCTAAAATGTCTAAATATTGCATAGGGGTTATGTTGCAAATAAATGCTACATGTCACATGGTCAGTCAGTCGGGTAACCAGAAACATACACAGTATTTTGCTCTGGCCTAAGATGATTAAAATTGTGTGAGAGCATTGAACAGTGGGATTATCTCTGCCAATTGATTCTACACCATATGTGTGGTTAGTCAATATTTAATTGCATTAATTAATCTTGACACGTCTATGAATGGTGTAGTCCAGTATATATTGTGCTATATAAATATGTTAATAGTAATTATGATAATATCTATTAACATCGAAATTTAAGTTAATAATAATTCTCAGATATTTGTAGCAAATATTGTTCTACTTGGTCAGAACATCTGTCAAATGTTGAAAATTGAATTCTAGCTCTCCAGCTGGTTATACCATAAAAATAATAATTGTTTTGACTACCCATAATGATTTCACTCGCACTGGCTGTTTCTTATTTGACTAAATATATCCTCTTAAATTAATTATCTTATTTTGAGTTTAATTTCTCTTGTTTCCAGAATGTGGACAATAATTCTCGTCGTCTCGTGCTTCTCCTGCTCTGTGAGTGGTCAGTTGCAATGGAGGCTGATCACAGAGGGAGCCACAGGTGGGCCCCCCGCCAGACGGGATGCTGCCATTGGCTACGATGAAGTTGGTTCAAAGGTTATTTTGTTTGGAGGACGTGGTGACGACAACAAGATTTTTGGTGACACCTGGATATATGAAATTATACCAAGTGAGTTACTCTATTTGTTTGATCGATAGATGTTTTGTTTATAAATATTTGATGCTTCATGATAAAGGCTGGTGCAGGTATGAACTCATCTGAATATTAAAATTGCTACATATTTATAAATTGGTAAAGGCTGTTGTCATAATGGATATAACTTTTGTATTTTCACTGTCTCTATTCATATATACATTTTCCCAGATTTGTGCTAGATACTTAAGTATTATTACATTATTATACTGGCTGGCAGCCATCTTGGTCCCCTTCTAATAAATCCTAAATCACAGAAATCTGTTTAATATCAATTACAGTCATTATATCTGGTTTAACTCCATTACATTCACACCTGTCCACGCTTGCGGTTCTTTATAGCATAAAGTCTCCATAAACAATGTACAGTGTACATATAATGGTTACTTGATATGTGTACATGTTAATTTCACATGTCTAAAGTAGCATATTACATAACAGTGACTATGATGAATGTCACTGCAATGTACACCTTCTATGTCAGTTGCCATGGACAGTTTTTGCGATGTGAACATGATACTGGTTTTACATCCAGCAGCAGACGTCTGATGCTGGCGTGAAAGTTAGGGAATTCTGGTTACAGCTGTAGCCTACCAATGTTGTGTGTTTCACTTGTCCCTTCTCTTTTGGCTGGTACAGAAGCTGAATCAAATATAATAATATAAACAGCGGGCAGTTGTCTACCAGTTACACAACTAGCATTATTAAGTAGGCAAATAGACCAATGCCAAGTAACTTACATTCAAAATGAAGCTTTTCCTTATCTGTACCTTATTACATTAGTTACGATTTTGTTATTGTTGTTGTTTTTTGTGCAATTTTTTTCCAGTATACTGAGCTTTTTATATCCTACATAAATATTTTCTCATTGCTTCGTCATTGTTGGTTGACTTAATCCAAAAAAATCTTGTTCAGCTCGAACTGAGATAACTACCAGGTACCTCACACAATTTGACTTGTGTAAACTTTGACCATCCATTAATGAACCTTGACCTTGCAGGAAAATGGACAAAACTGAACGTAACGGGTCCAGGGGCGAGATTCAGCGTAGTGTCAGGGGTGAAGGACTCAAAATTCTACGTTGCAACAGGACAAGGGTTAATCGAATACTTCTTTGATGACATCTGGAAATTCGACATACAGTGAGTGTCTGTGTGACAATTTAACAATGATTTTGCTATGCAGTAACATTACACCGTTATGTCAAAATAATTAATGTTTCATTGCAATGATAAGTGATCTTGTAATTTGTTTGTTTACAATTTGCAAATAGAATATTGTTAGGTGTGGTGTTTATCGTTTGTTTGTTTGTTGATAAATTTGCAATTATGATATTGTTAAATGCAGGGTTTATCGTATAGCGTGTCTGTGACTATACAAGCAATTTGCAGTTAGATGCAACATGTGGAATAACTGGTTTGTTGATGCGGTAATTAACTACCCCGTTGACCGATTCAACCCCTTCTCCATTGTGCCTATTTACCCCATTGTGAGGGTGACAAGTGGAGGGTAGTGAGGTCCTTGTGGAACGTAGTGTTGCTTCTCGAGTATTGGTGCTCAGTCACTACAGTCCAAATTAGTTTCTCAAGAGGACTCGTGAGGTGGGAATATTTGCATGAAACGAATTCCTTTGAAGTCCCCATTCTGTATTATTTATCAGAGATATAAGATTATATGAGGCAGTTTGACTAATGTTGTAAATGGGACAAGCAAGAGTCATAACTAAAGTGACTACTGAAGCTCGATCAGTCTTGAATTCCCCATGAAAGGCTGTTCTAGTTTCTGGTGATTTGTATGTAGTAGTATGGCAGTAGTTCTTTCCAGAGGGCTGCAGGATCTAGTAGTAGGGCAGTAGTTCTCTCCAGAGGGCTGCAGGATGTAGTAGTAGGGCAGTAGTTCTTTCCAGAGGGCTGGGTGGACTTTCACAAAAAGCTTGCTTGCAAATGTAATGCATAGCTGTAAGAAGAGTTGTTGTCAGACATAAATTGTATTTGATATATGTGGTGCATTTGTATATAAGATCATTTCACAGATATCTTAGGTATCTTACCTGTCCGTATTCCTTGATGTATCTATTTCAGCAGCAGTTTGATCACTGTTTCAGCACTTGGTTAAACTCCTTTTTATACCTGAAGTCCCTTAAGTATGAGTAAATAAACAGTTCAAGTGAGATCAGGGATTTCAATGCGTGCTTCTGGTGGACATCCACCTACTGTGAGAAAGGTTCATGTTCAAAATACACATACACAAGCCAAAATGTGTACTAAACATAGCTAGCACACCGCTACATCTTTGTGGTGATTGATGTAACTCTGACAAATGTCAGGAGTACGGTACTCCATTGGTAACATTTCAAAACAAAATAAATATACTTTGCACTTTAATCTTCCTTGGCTTGATGAGTGCTCACTGTTTACTTGGACACTGTTCAAGTGAGACAACTCTAATGAACCTTTGCAGTGTATATGTAACCTTTATAATATCTCTAATGCCACGAGACAATACCATTTATACTACACGTTAACCAGTTGATTAGTCCATTGAACAAACAGTTCTTTATGAACTGTTTTTTAATTAATAGTTACAGAAAATGATCACAACAAACATCTCAAACTCTGCATGGCCAGTGAAATAACTTAGTTGTACGTTTGTGATGATTATTTA
Source organism: Ridgeia piscesae (assembly GCA_025642075.2). Taxonomy (NCBI): domain Eukaryota; kingdom Metazoa; phylum Annelida; class Polychaeta; order Sabellida; family Siboglinidae; genus Ridgeia; species Ridgeia piscesae. Next base: position 52,113 of record JAODUO010000091.1, on the reverse strand, counting down.
TATAAAACATACAATACTGTCAACACTTTAGCATGCTAAGGACTGAATACGTGCCCCATTCTCACATGACTAATACATCTGGTATGCAGTTTTTGTTGTTAGCACAATGTGTGTTCATGAATAGCCAGTGTGGACTTGTGAGCTAGTCAGTCTGGAGTTATGAGTCCGTGCAGTGCAAATAAGATGGGCCTCATCTGGTGTTGTTTCTAAGAGAGAATTTCTGAGAAAGACTAGTAATTATGTTCTTGGTTTATGGTCAAATAAACTGCAACTTGAACTACCATCTTAAAATACAGAACCTTTTGTAATTCCAATTGGTTAGATTAGGATTACAGTGTATAGTGCACATGCAGTGACTACATGGTCAGTCCTTGTGTATTCCAGTCCAGTATCTAGTCCATGTGATTGCTCAAAGCACTTTACACTTTACTCCCTGACAGACCTGTTCAGTTGAACACCATCTGAGCTTCTCTGGGAAGCATTCAGCCATGCTGCAATTATGCACGAAGACTATTTGTACACCAGATATCCACTACTGTATACAGCAGCTGAGTCGATTGAATCAACATAGAATGAACCAGTTTGCCCAGGGTCGGACATGACATGACAGACCATGATTTGAACCCGGGTTCTCTTGGTTGAAGGCCCGATGCTCTACCCTCTGTGCCACTGCACTCCACTACATGTGTAAACTAGGTCATGCATGTTTGTAAAGAAACGAGGTCAGGTGTACAATACAATACAATACAATACAATACAATACAATACAATACAATACAATACAATACAATACAATACAATACAATACAATACAATACAATACAATACAATACACACAACACACAACACACAACACACAACACACAACACACAACACACAACACACAACACAACACAACACAACACAACACAACACAACACAACACAACACAACACAACACAACACAACACAACACAACACAACACAACACAACACAACACAACACAACACTACAATACAATACAATACAATACAATACAAGACAATAAAACGGTGTTATCCTGAACATAAAATACATAAATAAAATAATATAAAAATACATACAAATTCATTAATAAAAGAGTATCTATACCTTAATCATGACAAACTATAAAATAAAAAGCCTAATCTATAATATAATAATTATAATTGTGTTTTACAACCGCACCAGATGTGGTTGAAAATACATGTATTTTAATAGTCTGTTAATTGTTGAGGAAATATGTTTCACAGTGAAAAGGTAAATCAAATTACAACGTAATTGTCATTTGACATGATTTGCCTTTGACAATTATTTTTGGCTTGTCTGCAGAATAGGCTTATGTGACTTAATGCCCCGTTTGTTGTGTTGTCACATTGTAACTTGTATTTCTTTCTGTCCAGAAAAGAAACATGGGAGGAATTACCCGCACAGCACCAGCCGTTCTACTACACGTAAGTACCAAGTGACAGCTACACAATGGTCATGTGACTTTAATGCCACATAAATGTCATCGGGTAGCAGTGTCATGACTTTAATTCTCTTTTATAGTGGTCATAGAATGTGAGGAATTTTATTTGAAATCATGCACAGATGTATAGAAGTAGCATAGAATTAAATAAATTATTATAAATTTGAGATGCACTACAGGAACTGACGTTGCTGGGACGGAATCTACACACATACAGCTGAATATTGAAGCTGGAATATAATCTGAGAAACATAATTGGAGCTCATTTGTAATTTACTTTACTGATTACGCAGAGCCTGTCATGTGATTGATGTTGATGTTTAGTATTGCATTTGACAAATTTCTACAGCATATCTTGGGAATATGAACTGATTTAAAGAAATTACCAACTAGTCCTATCAGCCCTGTCTTTCGGTTTTGACAAATGATGTCTGGATTTTTTCAAAATATACCCTTGTAATGTTATTTCGCCAATGGAAGTTTTGCCAATGGACATTTAGCAATTTCTTCAAAAACGACGAGGGACTCTGCCACCAATTAACACATTTTAATTTTATGTTTAAAAACATTAAGAAAAAATGGATGACAAAATGTCCTTCATGAGATGTCTGAGATTCATGTGATAACAGGTGCATGGTTATTTGTCACCAGAGACCAGAGATGGAAGCAACTACAAAGGGAGCAGTTGAAGCCAAAGGTCCGCTACGGAGCCGCTGGTGGCATATTCAAGGACTCCAGCTCCGCCCGTTTCTACCTGTCCATGGGGTTCTCACAGAAACGTTACAGTGACACCTTCAGCTACAGCTTCTCAGAGCAGGGATGGTTCCAAGGTGGGTAGAGGTGACATGAGGTGACATTGTAGAGTGCAGTGGCTCAGGGGTAGAGCTTTGGATTCTCGACTAAAAGGACCCGGGTTCGAATCCTGTGCTGCGGTGTTAAGACCGTGGGCAAATTCACTCTATATTGCTCCAGTTCACTCAGCTGTATAAATGAGTACCTGGCCATAGACAGTGGTGGATGTGTGTAAGAGCAGTCTTCACGCATTAACTGTAGCATATCCGGTATGGCTGGATGCTTCCCAGAGAAGTTGAGATGGTGTCTGATTGAACAGGTCTGCCAGGGAAGTAAAGTATAAAGTGCTTTGAGCAGTCCTGAGGATTGGATACTGTGCTATATAAGAACTTACCTTTACTTTTTACATTGTCTGTGTCTTCGTTCATATGTGCTCACGGGAAGGTGACATGTTCATTCGTGTCAATATCAGCTCATAGGGACCACACAAGGAAAAATATCCCCTTCTCAGTTGATGTTGTTAACCATTACGATTTGACATCCTATAATGAACATGTGTATTCAGACCCTACATATATATTTGGACACTATATGTTTGGACACTAACAATCTTCAAACGGTTTTATTTTACATACTACAGTTACGTCTCATTTATCTGGTTGTTTTGGGATCTGCATGTTTTGTTTGGGAACGATCTCGATACCATATTTAATAAAGTGTCTTGCTAATCTGCACGACGACTCCTATTATTTTATGTGTTCAAATTTATAAATAGTACCCAATTATTATTTCTGTACACTAAATAAAAATAATTCATCATGAATATAGCTTATGCCTAGAGAGGATTCGTATAATATGTATTAAAATAATTTTTAAGAATTGTTATATTAATAGTATAAGCAAGCATGAAAATCAGGCTAAGAAAAAGCAAAAACGCTCATGCCACATATATATTTTAGTGGTTTTTAACAACCCAGCATCGAGTAAAACTGATTATGCAATTCTGTTTTTTTAAATGGTTGCAAATAAATTGTAAAACAAAAGAGCAAATAACATTAATTACATCATGCTTAGTTGGAGATCTAACTGAGAATTTTACTTGTGCTGAACAGTGATTTGTGACAAGATGACCATATCTGAGTTATGTGGTTTTGTTGTCTAGATTACCCTGACCTGAACCCCTACAACCCCTCCTACCCCCATGCCCGGTGTCTGCATGCTGGCACGATGATCTCTCGCGACGAACTCCTCATCTTTGGCGGCTGTCTGTCGTGAGTATGGCCTGTGTCCCCTTGAACAAACCTGTCATGTTTCCCTATGAACAAACCTGTCATGTGCCCTATGAAATGAGCAAACCTGTCATGTGTCCCCTTGAACAAACCTGTCGTGTGTCCCCTTGAACAAACCTGTCATGTGTCCCTATGAACAAACCTGTCATGTGTCCCTATAAAATGAGCAAACATGTCATGTGTCCCCTTGAACAAACCTGTCATGTGTCCCCTGGAACAAACCTGTCATGTGTCCCTATGAAATGAGCAAACCTGTCATGTATCCCCTTGAACAAACCAGTCATATAGCCCCTTGAACAAATCTTGTGTGCCCCCTTGAACAAATCTGCCATGTGTCCCCTTGAACAAACCTGTCATGTGTCCCCTGGAACAAACCTGTCATGTGTCCCTATGAAATTAGCAAACCTGTCATGTGTCCCCTTGAACAAACCTGTCGTGTGTCCCCTTGAACAAACCTATCATGTATCCCCTTGAACAAACCTGTCATATAGCCCCTTGAACAAATCTTGTGTGCCCCCTTGAACAAATCTGCCATGTGTCCCCATGAACAAATCTGTCATGTATCCCCTTGAACAAACCTGTCATATAGCCCCTTGGACAAATCTTTTGTGCCCCCTTGAACAAATCAGCCATGTGTCCCCCTGGAACAAACCTGCCATGTGTCCCCATCAACAAACCTGTCAAGTGACCCCTTGAACAAACTTGTCCAAAATGTTATGTTCCCTTGAACAAATTTGTACACGACTCGGTGACTGTTCATGTCCAACATCCCTGAGAACAGATATGTCCAAGGTCCCAAGAAAAACATTCTTGAATCCCTTTGAACAGAGCTGTCTTGAGACCCCCATGAACAAACAACCTGTCCTGAGTCATCAAGAACAGACATATGTCCTATTGTTTCTTAAAAAAAAACCTGTCATATGCCCCCTCAAACATGTATGTCTTAATTGTGTCCACTTGAACAAATGTGTCCTATATCCCCTTGAACAAACATGTCCTATGTCCTCTCGAACAAACCGCTCCTGTATCCCCTTGTACATACATATCCTGAGTCCCTTCAGCAAATAGGTCAGTTGACTCATGAATAGACAGTATGGATAGCATTGGATACTTCATCAAACTATCCCTTCCCTGACCTGTTGTGTTTCTTCCCCAGGGGTGGAGGAACGGGAGGTCCGTGTCCCAGCGGAGACTCCTGGATCTTCAATGGGAAGACAAAACACTGGAAACAGTTGCACAGCTGTGCCGCAGCGAGGTAGGGTTTGGCTCAATCTTTCCCACCTTTCCCCGCCTTCTTCCTGGCCCCAGCCCATTCTTCCTACATCTGTCTTGCCCATAAATTGTTCCTCACTGGGTCCTGCTGTGTCACCTTGGCTCTCCATCTCGCAGGTTTTTCCTCTAGTAGTGTGCACTGGAAATAATGCTTTGCTCTGTTCACTGTTTTTGACTCTTGTACTTACACAGACTGGTTTCCAAGAGGGCATTATGAATGTTTTTACCCTTTTTTGTGGCAAACATATGTAGCTGTAGAAACTGTGATGCTCAGACAGTGTCAAGACCTTACTATGAATTATGATGTGAGATAGTCTAGATGATAAATATGTGTTGAGACAAATGCAAGAATCTGATAAGGAACATTGACTTTGATAAGTGTCAGTGGTCTATGTAACAGTCAACAGATAACCACATATGGGAGAAGAGTAGTTATGATTAATTCAGAGAACTCTGTTCTAAGGTTTGATTAGTTTATTGTTGTGTTAAATTGTTAATGACAATGTGTTTCTTGTAGAATTTACTCGACTCTGGCCATGTTGCCAATAAAGTCAGAAGAACGAAGAGCAATTTTGTTTGGCGGTCAAGTTAACAGCAGTCAAGTCATTTATGTAAGTACAGAATGGTAGTGATGTGATGACGTTGATGACAATAATGTGTTGATGACAATGTTATAATAATGACAGTGATGTGATTATGATGACAATAACTATGATGATGATGACAATGTGGAGAAATTTTTTCTTCACCTTGGTAATAAACATATTATTTTAATTGATAACATTCATGCGAAGCAGTTAACTCACTGATTAAAATATGTAATAATTTCTGATCCCTTGCAGACAGTGGAGCCCTCTGCTGACCAAATAGGTGTATTCAACCCATACACTGAAAAATGGACTCTCCGCAGAACAGTGGTAAAATCATGATACACATTTTGAATTAGATGAAATTTTAGTATTATTATTAGTTCAACTACCATATTTGTTCAGCAAACTGACAATTAATAAATAATATATTATTATAACATTATTTATTGGTGAGTTATTCACTAATATTTTGATGTAGCTTAAAAAATGTGAGTTGAAACACTTAGCAGCATATTAATTAAGGAAGATATGTGTCTTTGTATTTGAAAATTAGTTCAGTCTTTTTAATGCATGCCTTCATAACCTAGCAATATATTTATTTCAATAATTAATAATTCCAATGGGTTGAATTTCACGTTGGTAATTTTGCTAATCAAAAAATTCCACAAGTGTTTATGTCATAATTATCCATCTGATAAATGATATTCATTGTGTTTCAGGGAAAAATTCCTTCAAGACGAGCTTCAGTTGCCATGGCAACTGGGCTAACTGGTGTTTACATGTTCGGTGGATTTGATTTAGAAACGTTGGTATTCAATTATTCGTGTCTGTTGGCATTTCAATAACAGTGTTGGACACACAGTTGATATATTTTGTATGATTTATTTTTGCGAAATATGCTGTTCCAGTATGTTTCAATTCTGATAAGCATTACTAAAGCTACCGTTGATTGAGCAAAACAAGGATTATTTTTACTGCACAGTTTCGGTTATAGTAAAACTAAATCAAATATATACTTGTTTGGGTGCACAAGATAAACATTCATCCATGCATACATTGCATACTAAACACACCACATACATACACACACTACACACATACACACACACACCACACACACCACACACACCACACACACACACACCACACACACCACACATGTACACACGCACGTACACACACACACACACACACACACACACACACACACACACACACACACACACACACACACACACACACACACAATGATCAATCAAAATTCTGTTGCATTATAATTTTCAATATTTTATAACATAATTATTTCTTATTACAATAATCTGCTTTAGAGAATATATTGTATATGGCTCCAAGATTTTGTTGTTTTGTAAGAATATATGCTCCAAAGTAAGTACATTTCTTACAAAATAAATATGCTACCCACCCAATAAACATACTTCTCTCAGTTCATCTTATATTATATATAATCTACTAACTTGTGTAGACCATGATGAAGAAGTAAATTTACCCTCCTACATGTCTGAACTGACTCTAGACCCTGTTGCCACAGAGCGAAGGTGTTGGATGAGTTCTATGAGTTGGTGGGAGACGCGTCCATGGCAGACAAGGCGCCCCTGGCGGCCGACTGCTCTCCCACCTTCTTCACCCAGATCATGTTACATGGCATCTTCATGGCCCTCGCGTGGGGCTTCTTCCTGCCCTGGGGAGCATTCATTGCACGTCACATGAAGCACAGGGAGCCTCTATGGTTTCATCTTCACCGACTCTTCCAGGTAAATCTCATTCCGCATCTGTGTGAGTGTTTGTGTGCGTGTGTGCGTGCGTGTGTGTATGTGTGTTTATCCGTATGTGCATGCATGCATGCGTGTGTGTGTGTGTGTGTGTGCGTGTGCGTGTGCGTGTGCGTGTGCGTGTGTGTGTGTGTTATTTCATTATTTGTTGTGTGTGTGTCTGTGAACAAGTTTCTTCGCTCCACAGATGCATTGTTTAGTGGAAACTCAGTAAGCCATCAAAACATTTTATGTTGTAACATGATTCATGTACTTTGGTTATCAGTGAAACATAGTTTGTATGCATCAGAGTTGTCAGTTATAGGTTCCACGCACTATGATTCTGTGCATTTGTACGCCTCGATTTGATAACTGGTTTGCAAACATTCCAATCTACCAAATAAAGAATGTGACTCGGTACATCAGTTGTCAGCAATATTATATAGTTTTGATGCAGTCATCAGATAAACTAATACATTTTATATCTAGCCCTTACATTGATGACAAAACTGCCTCTGTATATTATAAAAGTATTCTAATGTGTCTCTGAGGGGGTATATCACAGTCAGCCAACTTTTTTATGATGTTTTCACTGTCATAACTACTGTGTCGCCCTCTAGTGGTAGCCATCTTATGACGACTGTCAATAGCTGAAATATCATTGAAGAAAGGCAATGGACTGTGAAATAAAGACACATATTTTTCATGTTTGTTCGAGGTTTTGTTTGACAATGCCTCGTAGGTAAGTGACTAGAGGCCAGTTTGCTCAGCTGTGTGAATGGATACCTGGCTATAGGCAGTGGTGGATACTGTATGTGTACGAATACACTTTGTGCATTAAATGCAGTATGGCTGAATGCTTACCAGACAAGTTGAGATGGTGTTTGATTGAACAGATCTGTCAGAGAGTAAAGTGTAAAGTGCTTTTAGATTCCTGAGGACTGGATACTGCGCTATATATGTTTACTTTTACTGTAATGTTGTTGTTGTTTTCTTTGACAGGTGACCGGTCTAATGCTGGCCATTGCTGGGGTCGTCTGTGCCATCCTCTCGGTCCAGTTTGACCATGTCACATTCGTGCATGCTATCATTGGCACAATCGTCATGATCATCGGCATTCAGCAGCCAATGAATGCCATCATGTAAGTGTCACCTTACACCTCTGTGCGTGATCTGCATTAATGTTAAAAGATCTAAGTATTAGCAAATACCTACCTGCCTAACATTATCCATTGCAATGGAAACATTTCTACAGATTATCAATGTTTTTTTACACGAATGGAGCATATCTACAGTGGAACAATAAAAGATTGAATTGAGATACTAGTAGATTTATTTGTTTTTTATTGTGTATTTGTAGTTGAAATCTTAGAGCATATTTGTACTTGAATTAAAAATGTGTATGTTGAGGGGTGTTGCATTGTGTGGGAGTTAAGCCAAAAAACTTGGGATATGGGGATGGCCTGACAAATTAATGGAAGATGGGAGATTGGTTAAAAAAGTGGCAGATGGTGGATTAAGTCCCATGCCCCACGCCCATACATGGTGCTAATAATAATAATAATAATAATGTAGTTCTTATATAGCGCCACAACCAAATAATTATTCTGAGGAGCATTACAATGGTTATTTTGAATAAATTAAAGTTATATAAAACATACAGTTGCACAACACTACTTCGATGAAATATACAATAGCGCCTGCTAATAAAAACAGTCATGTTCCCTTAAAATACATCAATAAATAAGCACAAATATACAGTGTATTAAAATGATAATAATATATTAATTAAAATAATAAATTTAAATAATAAATTTAAATAAATAGATGGATGAATAGCTGACTAATTAACTATGATCGTCGAATGTAAAAATAATCTGTAAAAAGATGCAGATTATTAATCCACAGTTAACCGCAATCCTGGTTATTAATTCATACATCCTTTGACAGTCGCTGCCCAAAGCCAGAAGATGGAGAGCGCAAAACCCTGCGGCGCGCCGTCTGGGAGTTCATGCACCGCTTCCTCGGGCACAGCGCCATCTACCTTGGGCTCGCCAACATTGGGCTGGGGCTGTTCCTGGCGATGGCCCACCAGATCATCTGGATTGTCTGGTTCTCCTACCTCGGCTTCCTCCTCATTGCTCACGTCATCGCTGAGTTGATCCGGCAGTATCGGTGGAGCCACGGTAGCCTCGAGGAGAACCTCAAGATGTCGACCATCAACAAGTACGTCATCAACGACTCGTGCGAGAACAATGCCTACGAAGACCACTAGTAACAATGTCTACGAGGACCACTAGTAACAATGCCTACGAAGACCACTAGTAACAATGTCTACGAAGACCACTAGTAACAATGCCTACGAAGACCACTAGTAACAATGTCTACGAGGACCACTAGTAACAATGCCTACGAAGACCACTAGTAGCAATGTCTACGAAGACCACTAGTAACAATGCCTACGAGGACCACTGGTAACAATGCCTATGAGGACCACTAGTAATGATGCCTAAGAGGACCACTAGTAACAATGCCTTCAAAGACCACTAGTAACAATGTCTACGAGGACCACTAGTAACAATGCCTTCAAAGACCACTAGTAACAATGCCTATGAAGACCACTAGTAACAATGTCTACGAAGACCACTAGTAACAATGTCTACGAAGACCACTAGTAACAATGCCTACGAAGACCACTAGTAACAATGTCTATGAAGACCACTAGTAACAATGCCTTCAAAGACCACTAGTAACAATGTCTACGAAGACCACTAGTAACAATGCCTACGAGGACCACTGGTAACAATGCCTATGAGGACCACTAGTAATGATGCCTAAGAGGACCACTAGTAACAATGCCTTCAAAGACCACTAGTAACAATGCCTATGAAGACCACTAGTAACAATGCCCACAAAGATGACTAGTAACAATGCCTGTGAAGATCATTAGTGTGATGTGCTTGCAGCAATGATGGTAGTTTTGTAATGGTTTTGGGCATGGTTACACAAACGGAGTCATAAGTTTGCAAAGTACAATGTGTAGTGTTTCATGTTGATGTAAGAGGACACCCTCCTTGTCTCAGTTTAATTAACTGTCATATCTTAGAAAGTACTAATCCTATTGTAACCAAATTTACAGGTATGTATGAATAGAAGTGAGGTACTCAATTATAATCAGTTTGCACCACAGTAACCAAAACGTGTGGACATATTGACAGGATGGTTTAGTGGAAAGTCTCATGGAAAATGGAATTCATATATTTCTATTTTTTATTCTAAAAATGGAAATATATGATACTAACTTTCTTAGACACTATCCACAAAATCACACTCATGATTTCCAAGAATTATCTTATTACCATGGACACTATTGTGCAAATGTATTGTTATTTTAAAAAATGACCAATCTGTCACATACTATGTTATGTGAAACATTTATCCTTGCCGTGAAATATAACACATTCACCATTATGTTGTGTTGAAAAATATGAGTAATTTTTGTGACGCTCTGAGGTATATATTGGAATACGTCTTTCATGTATAAGTGGGATGTATATTCGAAAATGTGTACATGTTCAGTAATGTGCTATGTATATGTTATGTAATGTAAGTATAAAAATGAATGAATTGTAGATAGACAAAAAGCTTTACTAAACTGTAGTTAGTTGTTAATAGTTTTGGTTGCAAAACTGCTATAGGTGCTATAAATAATGTAGTAAAGTTTCTAGTTGTGAAAGTGTTAATTGTGGTATCCAGCATGCATAATCACATGGTAATTAAATTTAACATAATTACATTTAACTATCACAATAAAAAAATAACAAAGGGTTATTATATATTTAATATCATACACAGAATAACTGTAAGGATTGGTTTTGAAGTATTTACTATACAATTATTTACATATGAATTGCTAACATGTAATATGTATAATATTATCATACAAGTCGTGTATGTTGGCAATGTTTGTAGCTGCATGTTATTTCAAAATTTGTGTGACGTTTTAGCTTTTCATCCATGATTTATGTAAACTTTCTCCGTGGATGTGATCTTCATAGAGGTAAGTTTGCATCCAAGTGTAGCTCCCTCGTCAGTGTTAAGTTTTGCAAACTGGTGTGTTATTTTGACCTTTTTGAATAAATGGTAGCACCGTGTATTTGCAGTATGTAGGTATGCAAGTGATACTATATTTCTTTAATTTGGCTCTTCAGATATGGGTGCAAGCATCTAATGCTTTAAATGTGTAATGACTGAATGAACATGTGGCATTGACAGTTATATATAATAATAGTTGCATTTAGTACTAAATAATAAATAAGCTTTAAAAAATAACTATGTTGTTAACTTTGCACATGATATTGACAAATGGTCTGTTTGAATTACCGTTGACAGAGGTAGATAAAAGTACAAATCATTGGTTTGTGTAATTATCATCTATAAAAATTATGTTTTGTTTAGCATGTAGCATTTCTTGCTGAATAAATTATTTGGTTTACATACATGTGTGTCTCCATAGTCCTTTGTATCATCAGTATTAAATTTAAAGCTAACAATAACTATCAACTACGATAACCATATATGATTGACCACAGCCGAAGTTAGCTTGAGTATAACTTCAAATGATTACTATGGATAATGGTATAATACTGATAGCAGTATAACATTAACACAATGAAAATAGGTTTCTTGTATAGATGCCAAGCTCTTGTATTTGTTTGTGGAACACAGTGGTGCCACCTAGTAGATAACTCCACAACGTAGAAACGGGACGCCGCATTACGGACTGAGCTGTAAATCTGCAACGTGGTCGGCGCTGTGCTGGAAAATATCTTGTTTTATTTGTACATTGCTGGTACACAATAAAATGACGTGTTTTCAGATGGTCCCAATTTAAACGATTTGTTGTACCCTAACAAGATTGTTTTGATCACATAATAGAGTATATTTGCGGAATATGAATATAAATATTTGATGCACGTTATAATATAAGGCTTCCTGGGAATTCACAAAAACACAGGGTAGACCCTGTCGATCTGTGACACCCAAGTTATGCACGGATTTGCAAGACAGAAGTAACAGAGAAATTACATATGCGACATGATCATGTTTAGATACAGTACACATCGAATAGCTTAACAATCCCTTTAATATTACGTCTACACCACCTGTTGTTCTTGGTCTGCGTCACGAGGAACTCGACCTACAAGACTATGACTAGGTACACGCATGTGACAATGACCTAGAAATATCCAATGATATTAATAATGGTAATAATAAAGTAACTTCTTATGCGCCAGTATCCTCGGAAATCAACATGAACGAAGATAAAAACAAGTTGGGTGGTAGGCTTATAGGCGAAAGGTGAATGAAGATGTCTGTCTGTCTGTCTGTCTGTCTGTCTGTCTGTCTGTCTGTCTGTCTGTCTGTCTGTCTGTCTGTCTGTCTGTCTGTCTGTCTGTCTGTCTGTCTGTCTGTCTGTCTGTCTGTCTGTCTGTCTGTCTGTCTGTCTGTCTGTCTGTCTGTCTGTCTGTCTGTCTGTCTGTCTGTCTGTCTGTCTGTCTGTCTCCTCTCCCCCTCCCTCCCCTCCCTCCCCTCCCCTCCTCCCTCCCCTCCCTCCCTCCCCTCTCCCTCCCTCCTCCCCTCCTCCCTCCCCTCCCTGCCCTGCCCTCCCTCCCTCCCTCCCCTCCCCTCCCCTCCCCTCCCCTCCCTCCCTCCCCTCCCCCTCCCCTCCCCACCCCTCCCCTCCCCTAATCACGCGCACGCCCGCGCGCAAACACGAAAACACAGGTACCCATCGATACATAACTATCGTTTCCATTCATGAAACTGTTACTAACACAACGCCAACGGCAAGTCGGGGGCGTGATTAGGGCCTACATAGCAGACAAAATTCCGTAGATTCCGCTACTGTGTGATAGCGTTAGTAGATATACCGCTCGCTTCGGGAGACCAAACCAGCGACCCGTGACCAATTGGCACATGGTCACGGGTGGATGAACTCACTCACCCACCAACGAGCTACGGTGTACTACTGTGTACTCGCATCACACACGTGAACGCACACTCTCTATAACGTATCGGGTTCCCGCTGCACACTGCACCGTCGACAACGTTGGTAATACGGTATATTCTCGGCCTGCATTACGTTAATGATTCATTGTAATCAGTACTTGGTACAGCGCCAATTTCGAATAAGTGATCAAGAAAGATCACCGTTGACCAACCGACGAGCAAGCACTCTCTCCTGCCAGGCCGGAGAGCGGCACGGTAGTCCGGAAGGCGATTTCATCTGAGCAGACGACATTTGCAGACCGCGGCGGTTCGCAACGGTTCATTGTGAACTCTGCGGCCATTGATTGCACTCGCACAGGTAAGCGTTGTTTACCAGCATGTGACAACCGAAATAACTCGCAGTTAGATCGCGATTGTCTAAACCGTCGTAATTAGGCCATCGCGCTGGCGTACTTCATAAACTATTCAACAGCGACACGGTGATAATCTTGTCGTTGGAACGCTCCTACACGCCGCGAGCATTGTGTGTTGTCTATTGGTTACATTGAGTTATACAATGGTTGACCGTTGGAGGTATTCGGCCTAAGTTCAAACAAAACGCTATCGTCTATCTCCTCACGATCTAAGGTGCAGTGCTGTTCTGCAGTACTGACTAACTGAATAAAGCAGACGTTAAAATTACGATACGCTTTTTGTAGGAAACGTTGAACGCCCAATTCATCCTTAGCACTGGGGTGAACACCCGTCCGAAATTATATAACACCCAATTAGACTAATAGCTGCCATTTTGCCAAATAGATGAGATAAGACATGAAACGACACCGCATATATGAATCGCGTGTGTCCGCATGCTGATTCATCGCTACACCAATTGAGTAGTATTTTGGGCGTGTCAAGCGAAATAATACCACGACGGTGTTTATGTAACAGTAGGCCTATTGTAAAAAGTAGGTGTAAAATTATACAGTGCATTGCATTAGCTCATCCTCGCAATCCAGGAGTGTTTGTAAGGGATATGCCAGGGGTACGGATGGCCTGGTACTGGCGTAATCAACCGCAGCGCCCCTGGCGCCCGAGGATGCATTAACTGTATTAAAATCGTGATGTTATAATGTCTCAACTATGTCTTAATAAAAAAAAAACAATTGTGATGACATAGCATGTAATGGATAGGGCTCCTATATTTATGCAAGCTCAGACGTTCACAACACTTTTACGCCATTTATTAAATTTTTAATCCGCGAATGACGAGTCATGGTCGATGTGTAGTGAAATTTATTCTACAAGTAAGTAAAATATAAACGTGAAAAGCGTGTTTTTAGGAAGAGTCTGTAAAAACAACAAGCGTAGGCCTGGTCGTTTGTGTACTATCGGTGATAACCATCGATACTCCCTATTATGCCTATCGATAATACAGGTCCTGTTATCGTCATATGGACTATCACAATATGTCATTTGTTCGATATGACATCATTGTTACACATACACACATATATCACACACGCACACACACGCACGCGCACGCACACACACACACACACAACCGTGTCACACACACACACCGTGTCACACACACACAACACACCACACAACATCACACACACACACACACACACACACACACACACACACACACACACACACACACACACACACACACACACACACACACACACACACACACACACACACACACACACACACACACACACACACACACACACACACACACACACACACACACACACACACACACACACACACACACACACACACACACACACACACACACACACACACACACACACACACACACACACACACACACACACACACACACACACACACACACACACACACACACACACACACACACACACACACACACACACACACACACACACACACACACACACACACACACACACACACACACACACACACACACACACACACACACACACACACACACACACACACACACACACACACACACACACACACACACACACACACACACACACACACACACACACACACAAACACACACACACACACACACACACACACACACACACACACACCATGCACGTGTATTCGGAATTGTAATGCTGCTTCTAACGTTACAATTACACCTACTTCAGCGACCCGACCGGTAACGTGAGTCGACAGACACACGTGTGTAAGTCATCTGACGGATATCATCACACAGAAACATGACGCTGTTTTAAATACATTTATATTGTATTTTTCTGCATTGCGACAATTAAGGTATGCGTATCGTGGCATGTCAATGTACAAGAACATTTCTAAAGATGCCATCTGCGGGTGTGTTGTAAATACAGCAAGCCGTTATCTTGACATGGTTATGAGGTGTAGATATCCGACAGTAAAATGTCGAACCACTCGTGCGGTACAATATAATATGACGCCGTACAGGATTGTAAACATTCTTTTGTTGGCGGCGCGATCAAATTTTCAAACCCCGACTACACAATTATTGACAACAATTTGGTCGCATCAACAGCCCTGGAAATCACGTAAGGGCCCGTATCTTTCAAGTGGCCACGTTGCTCGTTATCTACATGTTTTCAACGCAAGACGTTGTTTGTTCTATTCACTCTTGTTGTCGTTATATCTGGGGAGGCCGGGACATGCCCGCACTGCGGCGAACGTGATTAATGGTCATCTCGCGTGACATGGGGTGTAAAGCAAACTAACATCTTACAAATATACACACCGCCTCAGTCGCTTGCCCGCCCTCCCGCACCTCGCTCGCTCAAAGACCGACCGACCCTCCCACCCACCCGCTCGCTCGCTCACACACCCTTTCACTCACATATTCACTCACTGTCTTTGTCGCTGTCGCTGTCGCTGTCGCTGTCGCTGTCGCTGTCGCTGTCGCTGTCGCTGTCGCTGTCTGTCTGTCTGTCTGTCTGTCTGTCTGTCTGTCTGTCTGTCTGAGTGACTGACTGACTGACTGACTGACTGACTGACTGACTGACTGACTGACTGACTGACTGACTGACTGACTGACTGACTGACTGACTGACTGACTGACTGACTGACTGACTGACTGACTGACTGACTGACTGACTGACTGACTGACTGACTGACTGACTGACTGACTGACTGACTGACTGACTGACTGACTGACTGACTGACTGACTGACTGACTGACTGACTGACTGACTGACTGACTGACTGACTGACTGACTGACTGACTGACTGACTGACTGACTGACTGACTGACTGACTGACTGACTGACTGACTGACTGACTGACTCTCTCTCTCTCTCTCTCTCTCTCTCTACACACACACACACAAACACACACACACACACACACACACACACACACACACACACACACACGCGCGCGCGCGCGCGCGCCAAAACAACAACAACGACGACCGGAGCAGTAAAACAACTCAACTCTGTGACTGTACGTCAAGATTGCGGGTATTTTATCTTCGTCAGCTAGTTGCTCCAGGCACATCCGTATACTGCAGGAATGGCTCTAACATTGTCTAGACAATGCGGCGGCGTGACGTGGGCAGTGTTATAATAGTCCTATTGTTTAACTGTGTCAACTATTGCACACATACCACAGCACGCGGATCATCGCACAGAGGCCCTACATGTTGAATAGACTTACCTAGGATATGTCGTCCATCTATTGATAGCAACGATATGTTGATCTTTGTCGCTCTACTTTCCTGGTATCGAAGTTCAGTCGCCTTTTCTGAGTGGACAGCCACTTTGCCAACAGCAGTACTTAGTACTTACCGTCGTCTTGCGTTGGCTTACCGGAAGATATCGGCGTAACAATAAACAATGACAACCGCTGTGCTGGCTTACAGTTGTACAATGGTTGAACTTACATGATATATATATATACATATACACACACACACACA
>JAODUO010000091.1:20000-30000 GCA_025642075.2 Ridgeia piscesae | reverse complement strand
TTACAGTTGTACAATGGTTGAACTTACATGATATATATATATATATATATATATATATATATATATATATATATATATTTTATATATATATATATATATACATACACACACACACACACACACACACACACACACACACACACACACACACACACACACACACACACACACACACACACACACACACACACACACACACACACACACACACACACACACACACACACACACACTTGTAGTTATGAATGATCACGCCGTGCACAGCGACAACACATGTGAAACAGTGTTCTTGTCACCTGCGTGCATCCACGCGACACTTATGGATTGCAGCAGCAAATGTCACATGTATGTGCTACCTTTCTAATATTGCTGAGAAACGGGCTTGTTTTTTTCCCCGAAGTGGAATTGTCATCCATCAGACCGGGGAATTGTTCGGCAGGGGTTAACTTCTGTCAAAAAGGATAAGGTCTTATAGGTGTTTCTGGCAAATGTTGCGTAATAAAAGGTAAAGGTAAGTTCTTACCTTTTCCCGTAATGTACCTATATATCTACGAAGATTAATATCGGATCGTTGTCATGCAATATTGCATACATAAACTAAAATACTATTACGTAATGTTGACGAATAAGCATGTAGAAAGCGGTTTTGTCCGTATAACAATTCGCGCTGAATTTTAGCAAATACGGAACGAACTGATGAAAATAGCAGCTTCACGTCTACTATCACTAAGTCCCAGTGTTGCAGAGTAACTTGTTCACTCCTACGAAGGAAAATGTACACATCAAGACGCCTCGCCAACAGTCGTCTGCTCTCTTATTCATTCATTTACCCACGGAACGGGATATCCGGAAATTAAATCCGGACATAGATTAGCGATTATGTCCAATTAACTCCGGGGTGGTGTTCACACATATAGGATTAGTGTATTGGCAGTGTGCCTGCGCGTTCCCCCAAACTGTTACACACTCATACTGGTTATCAAATAATACACCCTTTGGCACAAATAGTTCACTTACGTGAGTACAACATACCTTAGGCTGCGGACATGAGCTGGCAATATCTAAACATTTCTTATCTTGGGTTGTGGTTGCGTAGGTTAGAACTCACTTGGTATATATCGGAGTCTCAATCGACGGAGTTCAGTTTTGGATCGTCTCACTGTCGTGTTTAAGGTAAACAATTTCCGTCATTTCAGTATGCTGTAGTACACACCTGTACAATTTGATACATATAGACATTGGTGTATATATGGTCGGCGTAAATATGGGTATATACGGGTTTTTCCGTTTTGAAATGTGAGAACGAAAAATGGAAACGTTATATTAGAAATACGAACATCGAATTACATTTTATTAATCGCGGTATGTCTAATACATAATAGCAATAAGGCTAGACAACCGCGGTGTAAATAAGAACTTAGTTTTGTCTAAACTGGCTTATTTGTTCCTTATTTAAATTGCCTTCATATTGCTGATATTGATGTACGTTTTCTGTTCATTCAGTCTTTGCCAAATCCTCTTAATTCAAATTCTCATGTTGTCCACCGCTTCACGTTATGTCCCCGTTTCTAAGACACGCCAGTACTCGGGTCATCCGCGGCATTCCCTTTGTTACCTTTGATTACCTTGGCCTAACCCCAGGCGAATGTGTTACACACGGTGACCATTCATGTCGGTCATGGCGGCTTATAACAGCGTCGGGTACTACAAACTGGTTGGTTAGAAGTACCTACAGTTCCTGCGGAAACAATCAAATCAAGTAAGACCCGAAGTCATCATCTTTATAGGCCTGCTATATCATACTGACGTAACATATCAACCAATTCATGTTTTCATCTGCACCTTTCCGTCACGGTATGAAAGAAGGCGAAGCAATGCGTCGACATTTCAATATGCACAGTGCAGGAGAAAACTACCTTTCCCACGAACCACGAGGCTTTACCATGCAAGGGAACGAAATTTCGCTGTTCGCCCAACGACCGTCTCACACTGATTACCACCTCTATGGTGACGCTGTCTTATCCAGACACCTTATCTCCGGCTTCATTCCTTAAAAACACCTTTCAACGGTATCACGTTTATTTCTTTAGGCGACCGTATAAGAACGTTCAATCTTGTTGATGTTTTTATAGTAATTGCCGGTTTGTTGGGAGTAATTTTGTCGTTATTTCCGAGTGAACGTCACACGTTGAATGCCTAGAGGTGAATCGGCCGTTGATTCACCCGCCAACTTCTTATTTAGATTCGAGAGACTTGGCAGGTGAACGTTGTTGTTCCTAGGCCCTACAGCGGCTGACTCAAGCGATGAGTCATGCTTCTGACACCGTCGTACGGCAGCTTTACTTTCATTGCAACCTGGGCCAACTGAAATAAAACATATCGTCTATTTCTAGCGACGTGAGGCTCGATTTATGAGTCTGTTTACTCAGTGGTTGACGCGTTGTTTACTATCCGATGGTGAGATTTCCTCAAGAGAAGGTGATTAGTTATCTCGTGGGCACCTAGTTGTCTGTCTGGCCGACCTGTTGTTTCATTGTCGTCTGCCATCTGTAAACACAGGTCACTGTGCCACCTGAGTCGATGCCAAGTTAATTGTGAGGTATGTTTGATGTACTTTATGTTAATTAATTACCAGAACTAGACTGACATCGATCACCGCCGCGCATTACGCGATCTGTCATTCTAATAGGGCCTCTGTACCTGCTAAAATGTAAGACGTCGATTTGCGACTAAATGAAGTAATCTATACTTAGTCGCCCTCCATCAGGTTTAAATATTCGACATCCAAACAGTGTGGCTTACTACACGATCACGTTGGCACATTCCAGCTAGTAGTAATTAAGTTATGGTTTGCTAATAGCTATAGATCATAGCTAGATCACAGGCGCGACGAAAATTCCGGTTTGTAATTATTACGGTCATAAAATATACTGTTGACTTGCATTATCACTAGACAAGCCATACAATGCCACCTATTCCATTATCACTTCAGTTCCATAACGTCGTTACTGCCATGTGTGTACTTACTGACAACGTCGGCCTACTTATCGGCACCGACACACTACTGGCAATATGCTTAATCGTACTTAGGCCTACTGGTACCGACTTACTACTTGCAAAACGCCACCATTAACATGATAACCCAGGAGAATTCCCGCAGGTAAATAATTTATCCGCTTCCGTGTGTCCAGTTTACTAGAAAATGACTAAATCCATTGCTATTTTGTGAAGTCAAAATATACCATGTAGTGTCAAATGAGTGCATCGCTGTATATTATATAAATTGTCAAGTTCAAGGGCGTCTTATGGAGGTTCTCGCTGCTTTCAGACTGGTCCAGTCAGCCGTGTCCGATAGCCGACCACTGACAGTTCATTTGTGGTGAAATTACTGTCCGATAATCTATACATAGGCGGCGAATGGATATGTTATGAGATGCAATCAAGATAACAACTCCCCTCGTGGCTGTCACGTGCTATCTATCGCGTGACGATGCATATTAGCAGACCCGCTAATTTACACGCGCCAGCAGAATGTCGTCAGAGCTTTCGGGGTTAGCGCTACAGAATGCGCCAAATATACACCTTGAAGGAACAGCTTCATACAGTGCAAATGTAGACGAAAACTCCTTTACATCTTGTGGCCAGATTGATCGAAATTGCCTGGAATTGACGTGGTCACAACATATGCCTCGTCATGTTCAAACAGCTGTCGATTTGGTCTCTCATAATATCACCGTTCGTGGACGGACGAGTTGTTATTAGCTGCTAAACTTACAATCACTGCCCGTAATACGAGGCGCGTCTTGCAGACATGCTATCTGTCGTTTCAGTTCGGTTGTGCGTGGTATCATAAAAGTAATAATTATTATATAGAGTGCTACATGTACCACAGTTAGCAGCGGTCAAAGGCGAGAATTCTGGCTACTTGTCTATTTTTATCGTGCTGCCAGGGGCGATTTCTCGAACAGAAACATAATACTTATTGTCATGCTTTGCAACTGTTATTAAAAAAAATACTGAAGCTGCTACATACCTGTACACACGGAAGACAATTTTCTGCAAAAACATAATTTACTGAACGGTTGGCGGTATACGTACTACGTAGGTTGGAATATTCATATAAAACACGCGTAATGTTACCAGCAATAAACTAACGTCCATCTAAAGTCCGACATGAACAGGTAAAAAAACCTTTCCCCACCTGGGAATTTCGAAACAAGATAAAAGACGTTACGTTTCTTTCGAAGGTGGCTTCAGGCGAAAAGACCACAGGGTCGTCGAACCTATGTAAACGTCACAAAATAATCGACAGATCTGAACCAGCCCTAGACACCACCCGCTACATGCGACCTATCACCCAAACCTGACAATACCCCAGACAGAAACGAAGGTTTCATGCAGAGTTGTGAGCTGAACAAAAGAGATAGGAGAAGGTTTTCTGAATGTTCATCGCCCGTCACGCAAAGCGCCAACGAGGACATATAAACATGGTTGTGAAAAGTTATCGACTATTGCATTTCAAGGCTTCTTTCATAGCATTTGGCCATCTGATAACGCTGCATGCAGAGCTACGCCAAACGCTTAGTATTAGCAGTGTACGGGAGGTCACTCAGGCCTTATTCATATATCGGTTACGATGTAAATCCTCGTACCTATCATATTACCTCGCACCATAACATGCACTCGTTATTTGTTGTGAGAAGCATGGCGATACGTTTGCGTGTACTTCAGCATTAGTTGTGGTGGCGTCACCCTCGATGTAGTCCAACGTGTGTTGATCTTACCAATTAACGCTTACGATAGGGTAGGGCGGGGTAATACGTCCGTGTTAGACAATACGCCTATATAACGTTTCCAACGAACGCTAACGCG
The DNA here is from genome assembly GCA_025642075.2 of Ridgeia piscesae. Taxonomy (NCBI): domain Eukaryota; kingdom Metazoa; phylum Annelida; class Polychaeta; order Sabellida; family Siboglinidae; genus Ridgeia; species Ridgeia piscesae. Next base: position 25,128 of record JAODUO010000091.1, on the reverse strand, counting down.
CTATATCACATATTATGTTTTCCAAGTGCTGCCGTAACTCGCTTTCGTCTGGCAAGAGCGTTAATGTGCATGTTCAAAAGTAAGTATAGAAATCGAATTTTTTGTTTTTCTTGGTTTTGATGTTAAAATTAACGTCTACCGTTGTGTCAATAAATTCACCCTAACTAGAGTGTTGCCATTATGCATATATCATCATAACTAACTTGTGAACATATTAGCAACATTAACTGTGGGTGATAATAAGCACGCTTACTGGACGACACCTACTGATCCAAATAGCATTAGCGGGGCGAGACGCCTACCAGCCAAGGGGGTAATACGCCTACGTAAACTCAATAGGAGAACAGTAAAAAAATCTAATTTCGTATAAATTCCATAACAAGCAGTCGTTTTTTTGCAGAATGACGTGCTTAAATAATTTCGTCGCGTTCTTCAGTCTGGCTGCCTTCTTCAGTTCGACATCCGCACAGCTGGAATGGAAGCTTCTTTATAGCGGAAACACGTATGTAACACACGTTTCTATTGGTCGCAATAACATGTGCTAGATTAATTGTCATTGGTTAATGAAGTTGTTAGTGATGTCTCAGTGCAAACTTGCACACATAGGCACACGCACGTACACACACACGTACATGTACACACACACACACACACACACACACACACACACACACACACACACACACACACACACACACACACACACACACACACACACACACACACACACACACACAACACACACAGCACACAATACACAGACACACACGTTCACGTGCGCACACATACACATGCATGCACGCACGCACGCACACACACACACACACACACACACACACACACACACACACACACACACCAGCACACACAGCACACACACAACACACACACAGCACACACAGCACACACAGCACACACAGCACACACAGCACACACATCACACAATACACAGACACACACGTTCACGTGCGCACACATACACATGCACGCACGCACGCACGCACACACACACACACACACACACACACACACACACACATATATATATATATATATATATATATATATAAAACACACACACACACACACACACACACACACACACACACACACACACACACACACACCGTTTTGTTTCGAACAGGGATAACATGTCAGCCCACCAATGATAAATAAGATACGTTATTACCAGGAAAACATCAATTATAATCAAACACATTTTCAAATAATAATAACACGCTTTTTAAATAATGAGATGCCAATCAAAGCGCTTCATATTAACGTGACGTGTTGCCTAAATCTAAAATAATTAAATAAATAAGCTAAGAAAAATAAATAAATAAGCTAAGATGAACAATTATATAAGCTAAGAGAAATACATAAATAAATAAGCTAATATAAATAAATAACGATATAAAGATACTCTACGACCTATGTCGTTGTAGTAGAAACATTAAATACAAAGATACAAAGATACGCTATGACTTCTTCTTGAATCACCGGTTGTTCCACCCTGACAGCTCGGGCAGTCCTCCTCCACGACGGGACGCGGCTCTCGGCTACCACGCGGCCGGGGACATACTCGTTCTGTTCGGCGGCCGAAGTGACGACGGCGACGGCAGCGTCGTGCTGAACGACACGTGGCTATATCACCCCTTCGCAGGTAGGTCCCATAAATAGAAATTTAACACACACAGGGGAATTATTTGTGATCTAACTCGGCGGTCGGTCCACGTTATCATACTGCAACGGTTGCGATATCGAACGTTCGCAAGTTCACAAGAACGCAACTTGCCGGTTTTATCGCACGAAAAAGATGTTAGAAATAATAGTTATATTAACATGTGGTGCCACCGTAGCCATTTATTTCCCTTGCCATTCGTGGTGATGACTCATACAACGGTTAGTGTATTTTGGGAGTTTTTCACACACCTCTAGATTCTTCCTATACGTTTGGGCATGATATCCCGTGATATCGAATGTCTCCTTACTGAGAAGTAACGTCGGATATGACGACATGTCCAGTGGCGATTCAAACTATCCTGTGTTGGCTGCATATTGGTCCGTCGTATTTGATGGCTTATATCGTTTATTATTTCCAAAGAAAAAAACCCGGACAATTACTGCCTACCTAGTATGGACTATGGTCGATCAAGGTTACAAAGTTGATAGCACTTTCATTGAACAGTTATAAGCTAAAATAAATTTGTATTTAACAACAGGGAGGAAACCATTAAGAGAGAAATTGTGCTCTGACTTGAACTAAAATGTTGCCATGATATGTTGCTGTGTGGCTACAATACACAACACATAGTATAAATGCCTGCAGCAATATGGCGGAATGTTTCACCCAAGAAGAGTCCGCCAGCGCGACACAGCGCCGTCGCCGGCGTCAGCGGGAACTACTTTTACGTGGCGACGGGAGCGGGAACACCGGGAGTCTACTACAACGACATCTGGCGGTTCGACATCATGTGAGTTAAACTGGGCGAGGAATAGGTTGAACAAAGCAAGCAGAAGAAAAAAAACCGATGTGTTAAGTGGTTTTAATGATTCTGAATAACAAAGCTGGGTTACATATACGTGTGGGTCTACAACCCCATCAGTTGACCTAAAATGCGTGTACTTTTATGCACCTAATAGGGAGTCTGTAATTAACCATGATGAGACGTGCAATTCATTTAGTAAGGATTGATGCAGACAAGCTAGCAAATAGGGCTGAGGCGGAGAAAGTTAAGGGACGGAGATGAAAGGAAGACAACGGCTACGATTGGGGAAACTACACGAGGACTATGCGATGAAATACCCACTCAGTCTCAATATGACATATCAGAGATATCACACAGTGACTCTGTTTCGTAATTCAAATGCTTGGTAGTGTGTAAATTTGAAATAAAGGTGCTATCTTGATCAGACGCATTTTGTTTACATACTCTGTAGACATAAATACACTACGTAGACACCAGATACACTGTAACTACACGTGACAGCTACACATATTATCTTTGTTCGTATTGTATTACATTGTGTTACTTTGTGATGATTTGGTATGATTGCAGAATTTTATTTTTGTAGAGCAAAGTTATGGGAAGTATTACCGACACAAACTAAACCAAGTTATTGCACGTAAGTGTTCTTATGTTTCTCGTGTGTGTGTGTGTGTGTGTGTGTGTGTGTGTGTGTGTGTGTGTGTGTGTGTGTGTGTGTGTGTGTGTGTGTGTGTGTGTGTGTGTTGTGTTTGTGTGTGTGTGTGTGTGTGTGTGTGTGTGTGTGTGTGTGTGTGTGTGTGTGTGTGTGTGTGTGTGTGTGTGTGTGTGTGTGTTGCTGTGTGTGTGTGTGTGTGTGTGTGTGTGTGTGTGTGTGTGTGTGTGTGTGTGTGTGTGTGTGTGTGTGTGTGTGTGTGTGTGTGTGTGTGTGTGCGTGCGTGCGTGCGTGCGTGCGTGCGTGCGTGCGTGCGTGCGTGCGTATGTGTGAGACTGTCACGTCAACAACGATGACAATAATACTGGTACCCGTAGAGTGTACACGAAATACATGCATTAACATTAACCAATATGGAACGAGTTAGCATTAACCGTTTACCTCCAATCGTTGTACACAGTTCTGACGAGTGCCTGAAACGAGCGAATAAAGTCTTACCTGAACCGCGAGGTGGCGCTGCAGGCGGCATGATGACTAACTCGTCGATTCTGCATTTGTCACACGGGTTCTCCCAGCACAGCTACAGTGACGTGTACACATACAACGCACGTGACCATGGCTGGGAAATGGGTGAGAAATTACGTCACTGATGATAGAATTTCGCAATATGTCCAAAGGATTAGATTTACTGATCGAAACATTTCCACTAACCACTGTCGTCTTCCAGGATGAACTCAAACATGAAGTACTGCCCCGATATCATGCAGTTCGCGGTCACTCACTCACTCGCTCGCTCGCTCGCTCACTCACTCACTCACTCACTCACTCACTCACCTACCCATCCACTCACCCACTCACCCACTCACCCACTCACCCACTCACCCACTCACCCACTCACCCACTCACCCACTCACCCACTCACCCACTCACCCACTCACCCACTCACCCACTCACCCACTCAACCATCCATCGACTCATTCACCACCCACCCACTCACTCACCCACCAACTCATCCACCCACCCACCCACCCACCCACTCACCTACCCATGCCCTCCACTGGGAAATAAATCTCCCTAGCCCCGCTGTGCTATTCAGTCCCCTGTTTGCAGCTGTACATCTCTCTCTTGTGAGTGAATAAAAGAAAAGACAGGTCCGTCTTAACGCGTTCATCTACAGCTGGTTACCGCGGGACGGTCGTAGATGTCACCTTCTCATGTTTGCCAGCAAATATCAACCTACTTTTCTGAATCTTCCGAGTGACGTTGTGTATCTCTACAAACAGCCGTGCGTTGGTCGGATGGCCTTTTCCGATCAACACTGAAAGCTAGAACGAGAGCGTAATGAACCACGCGCGGGGTGACCACATATTCTGTTGTTTCCGCCGCAGAATTCGCCAACCGCGGCCCGTACAACCCGACGTATCCACACGCCAGACACGCCCACGCCGGCACCATGGTCTCGGACCACCAACTGCTCATCTTCGGCGGCTGCCAGTCGTAAGTAGGCCCTTGTAGGTCTTATGTAGGCCTTTGTAGGTCTTATGTAGGCCCTTGTAGGTCAGCCACAGGTCGGTACACAACAATGTCAGTTCTTATACAGCGCAATATCCAGTCCTCGTGTCTCATCAAGGCGCTTCACACACATTACTTCGTGGCAGACCCATTCAACCGAACGCCATCTCTACATCTCTGGGTGGCAACCAGCCACGTTCTATTTCAATAGTTATGGTGTATAGATGTGCTTCGTTTCTTTGGAGGGGCGGATTTCAAATAGTTGGACTTATCCGGCTTGCACGTCCGCCGTTGTTAAAGCTGGCGGTCGTCAATACAACTATCGCTGTATCCCAGAAGCTACGTCGAATCGGCGATTGGTCGTAGGAAGCAGATGAACAGAAAGAGGCGACTGGACCGGAAAGGAGATACACTTTCAGTTTCAGAGTTAGCGAATAATAATAATAATAATATATATATATATATATATATATAT
>JAODUO010000091.1:0-15000 GCA_025642075.2 Ridgeia piscesae | reverse complement strand
CGATGTCTCCTACCCACAGTTGCTGCACGGCGTCTTCATGGGTTCTGCCTACGGCTTCCTACTAGTCTGGGGAGCGGCTCTCGGTCACTACGCCAGCCACAAAGGCGTGCACGTAGCCTTCCAGGTATGACGCGACCGGAAGCGAGCCTACGTTACACGGGCTGTAAACTAGCATGCCGCGTACAAAATGGACGCCCGTATTTATCTGACGGTATCGATTGTCTCGAGCTTAACAACAGTTATATACGTTATATTTATATTAAAATGTTAAAATGTTATTGTGTTTGTATTCACACATGTGTAAGTATATATATATATGTATATATATATATATATATATATATATATATATATATATATATATATATAATATATCTAATATAATATAATGTAATATACGTATGTTGTATGTGTGTGTGTGTGTGTGTGTGTGTGTGTGTGTTCACACGCACGCACGCACGCACGCACGCACGCACGCACGCACGCACGCAGCACACGTCTAACACTTGGACTGTGTTGTAGATTATCGGTGTTTGTCTGGCGATTGCGGGCTTTGTGTGCGGCGTTTTGTCAGTCGAGAACTCCCATTTCACATTCGTTCACGGAATCCTCGGCCTTGTCGTCTTCTGCCTCACCCTCTTACAGCCGATGAATTTCTTCGTATGGTATGTATCAGATGCACTCGATATATGGCTTCAGGACTTACTAGTACGCGTTCGGACCATTAGTTATGGCCCTATTTGTCGTCAAAGCCATCTTAGTGAAACACAAACGTATGCTGTGCGTTGTCCGTGGAATCAAAACGACGTAGCGGTATTTTACAAGATAATGCTGCCTCTAACGCATATATACAGCGGTGTCTTTGGGTGACGGGCCAAATATGAACAGCTGAATAAACAGTGGACTGTTTCCCCCGTCTGGCTACAACAGACGCCAACGAGCCATGTCTCAGTTGTTGTATGTAGCCGGCAAGAGTTGCAATGATACAAGACCGGAAGTCACGTTGTCGCTAATCCCCAAAATGTACAGGAAGCGGAAGTATTTATTAATTTCAATCCAAACAGATACGTGACATCAAAATAATTAAAATAATGACAGTTAACAACGGTTAACAGAATAAAGCAAAACCCTGGACAATATTTCTACTTGCACATTTTCTATTTTTTTATGTAACACGATTTGGAGATCTTGCATAAAACCACTTTCAACAACGGAAAATATTCGTTAGGCCACTTGCAAAAACACCGGCCATTAATAATAACATTGTATTTCATGCAGCGCCACATCCAAAAAAATTCGTGGCGCTTCACAATATTACTATTATAATACATAATAAGGAACATTTTACACAATAATATTTTAAAATAAATAACAATAAATAAACAAATAAACAAATAAATAAATAAATAAATGAATGAATGAATGAATGAATGAATGAATGAATGAATGAATGAATGAATGAATGAATGAATGAATGAATGAATGAATGAATGAATGAATGAATGAATGAATGAATGTGATGTGTGTGTGTGTGTGTGTGTGTGTGTGTGTGTGTGTGTGTGTGTGTGTGTGTGTGTGTGTGTGTGTGTGTGTGTGTGTGTGTGTGTGTGTGTGTGTGTGTGTGTGTGTGTGTGTGTGTGTGTGTGTGTGTGTGTGTGTGTGTGTGTGTGTGTGTGTGTGTGTGTGTATGTATTGATGTATGTGTGTGTATGTATGTATGTATGTATGTATGTGTGTATGTGTGTGTGTGTGTGTGTGTGTGTGTGTGTGTGTGTGTATGTGTGTATGTGTGTATGTGTGTATGTGTGTATGTGTGTATGTATGTACGTACGTAGTACGTACGTACGTACGTACGTACGTACGTACGTACGTACGTACGTATGTATGTATGTATGTATGTATACAAATAGCTAACATTAATACAGTATAAAACAATGTAGCCTTTCTAAAAAAACAAATAGATAAGTACCTATTGGGTGAGACTTCTTCCGTTAGCAAATCCTGGCTGTTAAAATGTGTCTGATTGGCGCGTGTTTCAGCTGTCCTCTCCCGGCGCGCTACCCGAAGCAGGCGGCGACACTGCACCGCGTCTGGAAGGCCGTCCACTCGTTCGGCGGCTACTCGTGCCTCGCTCTCGGCGCCGTCAACGTGTCGCTCGGCGTCTTCCTCGCCGACTCGCACCGCGCCATCTGGATCACGTGGTTCGTCTATCTCGGCATCGTCGTCACCATCGTCAACGCGTCGCAGTACTGTCGGCGCCGCGAGCCGGACGGACTGGAGCAGCCGCTGACGAAGTCGTCGTCGACACCGGCGGACAATTACAACTACGAGACGAGCACCAAAGACACGCCGTTATAGCGGCTCGCTGAAGTGTACAGTCAGCACAAGACAGTACAGTATTAGACAGTACAGTACAGTACAAGACAGTACAGTACAAGACAGTACAGTACAGTACAAGACAGTACAGCACAAGACAGTACAGTATTAGACAGTACAGTACAAGACAGTACAGCACAAGACAGTACAGTACAGTACAAGACAGTACAGTACAAGACAGTACAGTGCAACACAGTACAGTGCTACACAGCACAGTATAGTTCAATACAGTACAATACAGTACAGTACAATACAGTACAGGGACCTATGTTGGAGCAGGAGGGACAGCTCACCATTTTTACATCCCCAGGATGCACCGCGACACGACCAGCTTCCTGTCAAATTTCGCACGGTCTGGACAAATATCTTGAGGAAAACCGTGACACAATGACAAGAGCGAGAACTACAGACGCAGTGTCATTCCCGTGATCACGGGATGCTGTAGTGATGAAGCTGGCGACCTTATAAATGCGGCCGACGCAGCAGTAGCGCAGTGGTTGAAACTTCGGACTCTCGACTAAGATTCGAATCCTGTGCTGCCGTGACAATGTTTTCCATCGCATTGCTCCATTTCACTCAGCTGTATCAATGAGTACCTGGCTATAGGCAATAGTGAACATTTGTGTACAAATAGTCTTCGCGTATTGCAGCGTGGCTGGATGTTTCACAGAGAAATCGAGATGGTTGTCAGGGAGTAAAGTAGAAAGCGCTTTGAACGATCCTTAAGAGTGGATACGGTTCTCACAGTTGATGTTGTAGGGGGCCCAGGCTAATCAACTGCTTGAGTTACCGTGTGTGCAGACATGTTTGAACAGCCATTACACGTTTTTGAGCATGTATTGTGAGAAAACAATATATAATGCGGCAGATTTTGACAGATTGTTGGCACTGGAAATGTTATTGAAATTGTCCGACATAACGGATCACCTCAGAACATCGGTGTCCGATGTCAAACGTAATTACTTTCGCTTTGGGTGTATTGTTCAGGAACAGTTACGTTTTGGTGTCGGACATCGGTGTGTATAATTTCGGACTTACTGTGTATTCAAGACCGACGATGATTTAGTTGCGTGTATAAATAAATCCTCTGAAATTAAACATTGGTATTTTTATTAACTTACTATATCTTACTATATCTTGACGAACTGTACATGCGTAACGTTTGAATACTGCTAGCATATATATTTATTTTAGTCATTTTTTTAAATATTATGATGAATACAATTTATACGTATATATGTATATATATATATATATATATATATATATATATATATATATATATATATATATATTCGCATATGTTGTATATATAAAAATATATATATATATATATATATATATATATATAATATTTCATCGCAAATATTTAAAAAAATGACTAAAATAAATATATATGCTAACAGTATTCAAACGTTACACATAGAATTACGCATGTACAGTTCGTCAAGATATAGTAAGATATAGTAAGTTAATAAAAATACCAATGTTTAATTTCAGAGGATTTATTTATACACGCAACTAAATCATCGTCGGTCTTGAATACACAGTAAGTCCATTCTTCTTCCACCGATATATATATATATATATATATATATATATATATATATATATATATATATATATATATATACATGATTATAACACTATTAAGACAAATATTTTTGGAAATATATATATATATATATATATATATATATATATGTATATATATATATATATATGTATATATATATATATATATATATATATATATATATATATATCGGTGGATATAATTTCGGACTTACCAAGTATTCAGGACCGACGAAGACGTTTACGTGTATAAATAAATCCTTGAAATAAACATTGGTATTTATATTACTATATCTTACTGAATATGACAATCGTACATGCGTAACACGTTAGCATATATTTATTTTAGTCATTTTTTATTTATGATGAATATTATATATATATATATATATATATATATATATATTTACACATATATACGAATATATACGAATATATATATATATATATATATATATATATATATATATATATATATATATATACATATATACATATATATATATATTCATCGCAAATATTTAAAAAAATGACTAAAATAAATATATATGCTAACAGTATTCAAACGTTACACATAGAATTACGCATGTACAGTTCGTCAAGATATAGTAAGATATAGTAAGTTAATAAAAATACCAATGTTTAATTTCAGAGGATTTATTTATACACGCAACTAAATCATCGTCGGTCTTGAATACACAGTAAGTCCGAAATTATACACACCGATGTCCGACACCAAAACGTAACTGTTCCTGAACAATACACCCAAAGCGAAAGTAATTACGTTTGACATCGGACACCGATGTTCTGAGGTGATCCGTTATGTCGGACAATTTCAATAACATTTCCAGTGCCAACAATCTGTCAAAATCTGCCGCATTATATATTGTTTTCTCACAATACATGCTCAAAAACGTGTAATGGCTGTTCAAACATGTCTGCACACACGGTAACTCAAGCAGTTGATTAGCCTGGGCCCCCTACAACATCAACTGTGAGAACCGTATCCACTCTTAAGGATCGTTCAAAGCGCTTTCTACTTTACTCCCTGACAACCATCTCGATTTCTCTGTGAAACATCCAGCCACGCTGCAATACGCGAAGACTATTTGTACACAAATGTTCACTATTGCCTATAGCCAGGTACTCATTGATACAGCTGAGTGAAATGGAGCAATGCGATGGAAAACATTGTCACGGCAGCACAGGATTCGAATCTTAGTCGAGAGTCCGAAGTTTCAACCACTGCGCTACTGCTGCGTCGGCCGCATTTATAAGGTCGCCAGCTTCATCACTACAGCATCCCGTGATCACGGGAATGACACTGCGTCTGTAGTTCTCGCTCTTGTCATTGTGTCACGGTTTTCCTCAAGATATTTGTCCAGACCGTGCGAAATTTGACAGGAAGCTGGTCGTGTCGCGGTGCATCCTGGGGATGTAAAAATGGTGAGCTGTCCCTCCTGCTCCAACATAGGTCCCTGTACTGTATTGTACTGTACTGTATTGTACTGTATTGAACTATACTGTGCTGTGTAGCACTGTACTGTGTTGCACTGTACTGTCTTGTACTGTACTGTCTTGTACTGTACTGTACTGTCTTGTGCTGTACTGTCTTGTACTGTACTGTCTAATACTGTACTGTGTATGTATGTATGTATGTATGTATGTATGTATGTATGCATGTATGTATGTATGTGTGTATGTATGTATGTATGTATGTATGTGTGTATGTATAAGTGTATGTATGTATGTATGTATGTATGTATGTATGTATGTATGTATGTATGTATGTATGTATGTATGTATGTATGTGTGTATGTATGTATGTATGTATGTATGTATTTATGTATGTATGTATGTATGTATGTGTATGTATGTATGTATGTATGTATGTATGTATGTGTCATGTGTGTGAACGTATGTGTGTGTTCGATTGTCTGTACGTGGACGCGCGCGTGTGTTTGTGGAAAAAGAAAAGAAACAAGATCGTTGATGTCATAGTTTCTGGTTTTATAGATGGAATACAAGCCACAGGAATGTCATTTGACCACGCTAGATATTTCACCGTATTACACCACACAGAGGACCTTTCATTGCGAACCCGACATCACAGGCCTGCTTTGCTACTGAAGTTCATTATTATATTGTAATAAATCTCATATGGGACATTCTTCAGAGATTCGGGTCGCACATACATATTCTACTATAAAGATATAGATGCTAAGAATATGGCCAGCGTAATTGCGATATCACCCCATCCACTTATTAAGGTACATCTGTAATGTTCACCACTTTACAACCTGAGTAGTCTGTTTGCTGTGGCGGTTCAAATATCATGTAATAAACGCTTGTATTCCTGGTAAGATGATAGCCATTGTATAATGCTCGTAATAGGATGTTATCCAGTTTAGTGACGTATGTCGTAGACCCAGCCATGTTTGTTTGAACTGGGCTGTCTTGCTGCAACGTTGGCCTTAATGTGCTGCCAGACACGTCCTGTACGTTTCACAGCAAACGTTTCTTTCGACTAAGCAGACACTGGAACACGACACCGGCAAGTGACGATGACAGCGAGCAGGGTGTGGGACATGACGTCTTGTCACGCCACCATTGCTTCAGTATGACATTATGCGTCGTCTTGTTTTGGAAGAAAATATTTAGTATTCCTCCTACGCTAGGTGGCGCTACCTTGTTTTCCACCATCTCTCGGTGTGGATGTTTATATTCCTTTCCTCGACAAAAGATTCACTATATCTGCTAAAAGCGACGAGCAATACTCTAGAAACATAAACTTAGCAGTTATCATAAAAACGGTAGCACGGCAACCTTTACAACAGTTGTTGAGACTTATTGGTGTAGATGGGGTGACCTTGGACAGGCAGTTCCGCTCTATTCGTTAACATTACAACAGGGTTTATGATATATCTGTTAGTTATAACGAAATTCCCGCCCGCCCCCTTTGTTCTTGACCGGTGTGTCCCCTTCCCTATTGACAGCTACATTGTGTGTTCGTGTCCCACGTGTGGACTTGTGTTTACACATACGACAATGTCTCTGTGTCCACGTATTGGTGTTGTACGCTGGTGGTTGGGCGACGAGATGTTCGTGATGTTTTGTTTACCTCACTTGTGTGTTGTCTTGGGGGTTGAGTCTCCCCTAGGTTCATGCAGTTACCGCTTCCGTCTTCCCCAGTACGCAACGACCTTCGGCGTTCTGCGGAACATTCCCACCCAACCTCCCTGGTGGTGTGTATCACGTACGGTTGTACTATGTGTGAGCCTGTGCACCATGACTCACAGATGGGCCGTACACAAAGTTTATGAATTGTGTTGACGCTTTTCCATGCGTTAGTTCTGTACACGATGATTGGCAGCATGCTTTCCTCCACTGGATGGTCAGTGGTGTATGCAGGGTTTTCAGTGCGGGTTCTCTTTGGAGTACATTTGTGTGGCAAATTGGCCCGGCCTATCTGTGCGTTGTGTTGTGAGGTTTTTGCTTCACTTATAGGTGCAGCACCGTCCATTGTTATGTTCCTAAGTGTGTTTTCATTTACCATGAATTATTATGATTCGTGATACCAGTTGTGTTATTATATGACCGTATCATGTATGATGCGTGGGTGTGGTGTTTATGTGCATATTATATATATATATATATATATATATATATATATATATATATATATATATATATATATATATATATATATACATTCAAGAAGCTGATTTTACACTAGGCTGTTAGTTGTACTTGGATGCTTATCATATCACATACTACTATGTCTGTCACTGTACAATCAGCCGAGCGCATGCCACGGCTGGGCGCCAGGCAATCAAGTTTTAAATAAACAATCTGGATTGCCATTACAAGGTGTTCTGTGTGTCATCTTTACCTACCGTAAACAGAGCCAGGCGCAGCTGTGGTTAGTTTGGGACTGGTAGGGGCGAGAAGGGCGCAGGCACGCAAAATTTCATTACACGTTTGTGAAAATTCGTCGACATTTGTTTGCTTCGATAAGTACGTAAATAATCAACAACATGTACGTAAATAATCAACAACATGTTTTCATCGTGCTCTCCGTGTTTTAAGCATCTTAACATGTAACAAACTTGTTCATGTGTTAGTGGGGGAAACAAACCATTTATATGAAAGGATAACTGAAAAACTACCAATTCATTTATATATGTATGGCAATATTCTTTGAAGGAAACTTTCCTTGTTTGATACTTAAGAGCAGGGAGACAGTCACGATAAATTTAAACACTTACCAGAGGGTGTTTACTTGTTAGAGGCTTTATAGCAATGTATTGCCCAAAATCAGGCAAAAACTAAACGTACTGATTAACAATTTATTGTTTATATCATTTTAAGATTCAATACCAAACAACGCACTCACGCACGCATGTCCGCTCGCAAACACTCATGCACGCACATAAACGCATACACACATACACGGATAAATACACATACGCATACACGGATAAATACACATACACATACACGGATAAATACACATACGCCTACACGGATAAATACACACATGCGTACACGCACGCGCACGCGCACGCGCACGCGCACGCGCACGCGCACGCGCACGCGCTCGCGCACGCGCACGCGCACTCGCACGCGCACGCGCACGCGCACGCGCACACACACACACACACACACACACACACACATACACAAGAACACGCACACACACACACACACACACACTCACACACACACACACACACACACACACACACACACACACACACACACACACACACACACACACACACACACACACACACACACACATACATACATACATACACATACATACATACACAAGAACACGCACACACACACACACACACGCACACACACACACACACACACACACACACACACACACACACACACACACACACACACACACACACACACACGTGCACGTTACATCCAGTACATTCAGCTATCAGACAGATATATATATCCTAAACTGCCAGAGATATATATCTGTATGTCACGAAGACGCGGGGATTTGTATTTAATGCTGCACATACTATAAATTGCATTGAAAACCATGGCTGTAACGTAGTCGTAACATGCACAACGCTCTGAGACAAGGACATTAAGAAAACACTGTTTATAAATAATTACAAGTAACGCTGATAGTGAGGTTTTGTTATGTTTATTAATAATAATTGCAAGAAAGGAAGCGCATCAATAAATGATTAACATAAATTATAATATGCATGGTCCACTCATAGGTTAATTCGGCAGTCACCATGTTTACGCTGGTCACAGTAGACGTTAACCTTTGTCATGCATGTAAGAAGTCCATAAACAACACTCAACACGAGGTGGAACGACATCCTGGACCGTATATACATTCCAGACTGGCAAGCTGCCAGCCGGAACGTCTGGCTAACCTTTGATATGAACCGCTAACCTTTGACATGAACCGCTAACCTTTGACATGTAGAACGACGTTCTGGACCGCTCGACGTTCTGGACCGCCACACCGCTAATAACATTGGCATTCATATTTCCTTTGACGGATTTGTTTTGCATTAAGTAATTATGTATTATGTATGAAAATTATTGTATATATGTTACAAGGAATGAACCTATTTTATTAAAAAAATATTACTGTGACGTAACAAGAAAATAAGTATCATCCAAATAAAAAAAGTACTCAAACACAACTTTTTTAGTGAAATATATTTATTGCACGCATGATGAATATTAAAAATTTCCGGGCATAACATTTGTAATAAAAGAAACATACCCACAATATATATATATATATATATATATATATATATATATATATATATATATATATATATATATATATATCACGAAGAGCCAGAACAATAAGCAGAACCTGGCACATGTGTGTCTACGTTCAAGGCAGGAGAGTTCTTAACGAAGGAAATGCAGCACTGCATGCAGTATGTGACGGCAACAAAGCACTGCGTGCAGTATGTGACGGCAACAAAGCACTGCGTGCAGTATGTGACGGCAACAAAGCACTGCGTGCAGTATGTGACGGCAACAAAGCACTGCGTGCAGTATGTGACGGCAACAAAGCACTGCATGCAATATGTGACGGCAACAAAGCACTGTGTGCAATATGTGACGGCAACAAAGCACTACATGCAATATGTGACGGCAACAAAGCACTGCATGCAATATGTGACGGCAACAAAGCACTGCGTGCAGTATGTGACGGCAACAAAGCACTGCGTGCAGTATGTGACGGCAACAAAGCACTGCGTGCAGTATGTGACGGCAACAAAGCACTGCGTGCAGTATGTGACGGCAACAAAGCACTGCGTGCAGTATGTGACGGCAACAAAGCACTGCGTGCAGTATGTGACGGCAACAAAGCACTGCGTGCAGTATGTGACGGCAACAAAGCACTGCGTGCAGTATGTGACGGCAACAAAGCACTGCATGCAGTATGTGACGGCAACAAAGCACTGCATGCAGTATGTGACGGCAACAAAGCACTGCATGCAGTATGTGACGGCAACAAAGCACTGCATGCAGTATGTGACGGCAACAAAGCACTGCGTGCAGTATGTGACGGCAACAAAGCACTGCATGCAGTATGTGACGGCAACAAAGCACTGCATGCAGTATGTGACGGCAACAAAGCACTGCATGCAATATGTGACGGCAACAAAGCACTGCGTGCAGTATGTGACGGCAACAAAGCACTGCATGCAGTATGTGACGGCAACAAAGCACTGCGTGCAATATGTGACGGCAACAAAGCACTGCATGCAGTATGTGACGGCAACAAAGCACTGCGTGCAATATGTGACGGCAACAAAGCACTGCATGCAGTATGTGACGGCAACAAAGCACTGCATGCAGTATGTGACGGCAACAAAGCACTGCATGCAGTATGTGACGGCTGCTCTTGCATGCAGTATGTGACGGCCTGCATGCATGTGACGGCAACAAAGCGCTGCATGCAGTATGTGACAAAAGCTCCATTGCGCCATCATCTGCAGCAACAATGCTCTGGCGAGGGCGACACTGCAATCCATATTAATAACACGCAAAGTAGGAGACGAGGAGGGAATCGAAATGGAGAATGCTGAAAATAAAGATTTGAAGGATGACAGGATGACGATGTAGATGAACAGCGTGGAGTGCATGAACATGTCGAGGGTGTTTTTGTTAATCCTGATTACCTGGATAATGAGTGGGAGTAGAGAAATAATTATTATGAAGATTATGATGTATTATCTGCACTTATTAAGATGTCACAAACGTCATTATTATGTACAGCTATCTTATATATATTGTTATGGAATGGTGCCAAACAATTGCAACTGATCGTTCGAGATGGCGAAAGTTCGTCGCCCGATGTCGCGACAGGTACAGAAGGAACTACACCTAGACAAGTGTGACAGATCTTTCACCCGGACAGTTCCGCCATGGGTTGACACAGTCGCACACTCGTCGCTGTCCCCTTTGTTCCTCGTGTGGCGAAAATGTATCACCTTTACCATAGCGGAAAAGGCATGGTTCGGATTGGATGCACATCACTGCCTTGTGTTTACTTATTTTTAGTAGTGTCGCATTACGTATGTACCTAAATCACGCCTGTTTCGCTTGTGCAATTCCCAATCCGACCGTTACACACATAAATAAAATGAGTAAATAACTAGGTACGTCATGGAAATTATAACAAAAAGTAAGGCTAATACGGTAAAAAATATTACAAGATAAAATCGTTGTTGTATAGCTACCATGAAAGTTGATCGCTGTTCATGTAGTGATTTCTCGTTATATTGAGGTTCCTCTTCAACTGTCGCCATCGAGAAATGGTCTGAAGAGTCGATCTTTCAGTTAATTTGATACTCAACCTTTAACAAAAAATTTAACAAATAATAGTTTTCAAAATAGATATTGCTTCCGATCCATTCATTTTTACAAAAAAGTGTCGCCATTTCATCGCGTACAATATGTCGTGCTGCGTATTGTATGCGCGGGTTGCGATCATTTATATTGTAAAATCCACCACGAATTGATTCAGGGGGTCTATTCTTAGTATCGCATGCGCTAGCCACCGTCCCTGTCGGTCGTAAGGAGTTGCTTTTTTCACTCTCGCGTGTTTTGCGCTCTCGCGTGTTTTGCGCTCTCGCGTGTTTTGCGCTCTCACGTGTTTTGCGCTCTCGCGTGTTTTGCGCTCTCGCCTGTTTTGCGCTCTCGCCTGTTTTGCGCTCTCGCGTGTTTGCGCTCTCGCCTGTTTTGCGCTCTCGCGTGTTTTGCGCTCTCGCGTGTTTTGCGCTCTCGCGTGTTTTGCGCTCTCGCGTGTTTGCGCTCTCGCCTGTTTTGCGCTCTCGCGTGTTTGCGCTCTCGCGTGTTTTGCGCTATCGCGTGTTTTGCGCTCTTGCGTGTTTGCGCTCTCGCGTGTTTTGCGCTCTCGCGTGTTTTGCGCTCTAGCGTGTTTTGCGCTCTAGCGTGTTTTGCGCTCTCGCGTGTATGTTTAAAATCAAAATAAACAACATCACAAGTGTCTGGATACTCACATATCAAAGGTTGGACTTTCAGTAAACAGCGATTTCCTAGTTCACATGCCACGTGAAGTTAATTCGCTCGTTAATTTTATGCAATCTTGTTAAATTTCAATGTGTACATAACAACCAGAATATAGATAAATGCAGAATATAGAACCCGAGATTAACATTAACTTGAATCGAACCCCTCCGTTACCCTAGCCACATGCCTTCTTGAAGCCTAACGTTCAGACTATTGAATCCATCCCACATATCAAAGGGTGTGTGCACAATATATTAACTATACGTATTAGGAAGTGTCGGTGTGATTCACAGTAAAAATAGCGACATCTTTGTTCAGTTCCGACCAACTATGTAGATCCACTCCACCCGCCCGGCCGCCGAACCTTTCCCGCTCCGCGGCGACCCCACCCGCCCGCAACAAAGCACTGCATACGAGCGGCAACAAAGCACTGCATGCAGTATGTGACGGCAACAAAGCACTGCATGCAGTATGTGACGGCAACAAAGCACTGCATGCAGTATGTGACGGCAACAAAGCACATCTTCCGTGCATATCATACAGCAACTGCTCTGGCGAAGACAGTTACTGCAATCCATAACCCAACACAGAATAGGCTTAGGCTGAAGACGAGGAGGGTATCGAGATGGAGAATGCTGAAGAGAATGATTTGGAGGATGAGAGGATGAAGATGTAGAAGAAAAGCGTGGAGTGCATGAGGATGTCGAGGATGGTTTGGTTGAAAGATGTCACAAACGTCATTATTATGTACAGCTATCTTATATATATTGTTATGGAATGGTGCCAAACAATTGCAACTGATCGTTCGAGATGGCGAAAGTTCGTCGCCCGATGTCGCGACAGGTACAGAAGGAACTACACCTAGACAAGTGTGACAGATCTTTCACCCGGACAGTTCCGCCATGGGTTGACACAGTCGCACACTCGTCGCTGTCCCCTTTGTTCCTCGTGTGGCGAAAATGTATCACCTTTACCATAGCGGAAAAGGCATGGTTCGGATTGGATGCACATCACTGCCTTGTGTTTACTTATTTTTAGTAGTGTCGCATTACGTATGTACCTAAATCACGCCTGTTTCGCTTGTGCAATTCCCAATCCGACCGTTACACACATAAATAAAATGAGTAAATAACTAGGTACGTCATGGAAATTATAACAAAAAAGTAAAATGAATACAACAAAAAATATTACATGATAAAATCGTTGTTGATTGTATAGCTACCATGAAAGTTGATAATCGCTTGTTCATGTAGGCGATTTCTCGTTATATTAGCTTCTCGAGAGGTTCCTCTCCAACTGTCGCCATTGTTGCGGTCGAGTGATCGCAGAGCGTCGATGTCGGACTGAGCACGGCCTGGATTTATCACCACTTTAACAAGGGTAACAAATAACTAGTTTTAAATAGATATTGCTTCCGATCAATCTTCACGCACGTTCATGTTTTACTAACTTAAAAGTGTCGCCATTTCATGTGCAAGCGTTCCCAGCAGGTTATTGTGCGTTCGTGGTCGTGCTGCGTGTGCGAATATGTGTGTATGCGCGGGTTTGCGATACTTTATATTGTAGGATCCACCGCAGTTGATTCAAGGGGGGTCTGGTCTTAGTATCGCGCATGCGCTAGCCTGCATCCCTGTCATTTCGTAGAGAGCGGGGCGGTGCAGAAGATACGTCGTCAGTACACGTTTTGTGCGATCCTCAAGGGATGAACTATGACAATTGTGTGCCTCCCCGAGCGTCCTATCTGCGTCCCTGTCCAGGAAGCAGAGCTTTGTTTTGCGCTCTCAAGTGTTTTTTCACTCTCGCGTGTTTTGCGCTCTCGCGTGTTTTGCGCTCTCGCGTGTTTTGCGCTCTCACGTGTTTTGCGCTCTCGCGTGTTTTGCGCTCTCGCCTGTTTTGGCCGCCTTTTTCGCCCCCTGTTTTGCGCTCTCGCGTGTTTGCGCTTTTTTTCGCCTGGGGTTTTTCGCTCTCGCCTGTTTTGCGCTCTCGCGTGTTTTGCGCTCTCGCGTGTTTTGCGCTCTCGCGTGTTTTGCGCTCCCGCGTGTTTGCGCTCTCGCCTGTTTTGCGCTCTCGCGTGTTTGCGCTCTCGCGTGTTTTGCGCTCTCGCCTGTTTTGCGCTCTCGCGTGTTTGCGCTCTCGCGTGTTTTGCGCTGTCGCGTGTTTTGCGCTCTAGCGTGTTTTGCGCTCTCGCGTGTTTTGCGCTCTCGCGTGTATGTTTAAAATCAAAATAAACAACATCACAAGTGTCTGGATACTCACATATCAAAGGTTGGACTTTCAGTAAACAGCGGTTTCCTAGTTCACATGCCACGTTAAGTTAATTCGCTCGTTAATTTTATGCAATCTTGTTAAATTTCTATGTGTACATACAACCAGAATGTACATAAATGCAGAATATAGAACCCGAGACTAACATTAACTTAATCAAAACCCTCCGTTACCCTAGCCACATGCCTTCTTGAAGCCAACGTTCGCTATTGAATATCCCCTATCAAGTGG
>JAODUO010000090.1:540000-600891 GCA_025642075.2 Ridgeia piscesae | reverse complement strand
ACGTTACCTCGACCAACCCACCACCTACCGTAACATCACCTCGACCAACCCACCACCTACCGTAACATCACCTCGACCAACCCACCACCTACCGTAACATCACCTCGACCAACCCACCACCTATCTACATCACCTCGACCAACCCACCACCTACCATAACATTCACCTCGACCAACCCACCACCTATCGTAACATCACCTCGACCAACCCATCACCTACCGTAACGTCACCTCGACCAACTTACCACCTATCATGACATCACCTCGACCAACCCACCACCTACCGTAACATTCACCTCGACCAACCCACCACCTATCGTAACATTCACCTCGACCAACCCACCACCTATCGTAACATCACCTCGACCAACCCACCACCTCCCTAACATCACCTCGACCAACCCACCACCTATCATGTCATCACCTCGACCAACCCACCATCTACCATAACATTCACCTCGACCAACCCACCACCTATCGTAACATTTACCTCGACCAACCCACCATCTACCATAACATTCACCTCGACCAACCCACCACCTACGTAACATTTACCTCGACCAACCCACCACCTATCGTAACGTCACCTCGACCAACCCACCACCCACCATAACATTCACCTCGACCAACCCACCACCTATCGTAACGTCACCTCGACCAACCCACCACCTATCATGACATCACCTCGACCAACCCACCATCTACCATAACATTCACCTCGACCAACCCACCACCTATCATGAAATCACCTCGACCAACCCACCATCTACCATAACATTCACCTCGACCAATCCACCACCTATCGTAACATCACCTCGACCAACCCACCACCTACCATAACATTCACCTCGACCAACCCACCACCTATCGTAACGTCACCTCGACCAACCCACCACCTACCATAACATTCACCTCGACCAACCCACCACCTACCTAACTTCACCTCGACCAACCCACCACCTATCGTAACGTCACCTCGACCAACCCACCACCTATCGTAACGTCACCTCGACCAACCCACCACCTATCGTAACGTCACCTCGACCAACCCACAACCTATCGTAACATTCACCTCGACCAACCCACCAACCTATCGAAACATCACCTCGACCAACCCACCACCTATCGTAACGTCACCTCGACCAACCCACCACCTATCGTAACGTCACCTCGACCAACCCACAACCTATCGTAACATTCACCTCGACCAACCCACCACCTACCGTAACGTCACCTCGACCAACCCACCACGTACCATAACATTCACCTCGACCAACCCACCACCTATCGTAACATTCACCTCGACCAACCCACCACCTATCGTAACATCACCTCGACCAACCCACCACCTACCGTAACGTCACCTCGACCAACCCACCACCTATCATGACATCACCTCGACCAACCCACCACCTATCGTAATGTCACCTCGACCAACCCACCACCTACCGTAACATCATCTCGCCCAAACCCCACCACCTACCGTAACATCACCTCGACCAACCCACCACCTATCGTAACGTCACCTCTACCAACCCACCACCTAACGTAACGTCACCTCGACCAACCCACCACCTATCGTAACATCACCTCGACCAACCCACCACCTATCGTAACATCACCTCGACCAACCCACCACCTATCGTAACGTCACCTCGACCAACCCACCACCTACAATAACATCACCTCGACCAACCCACCACCTATCGTAACGTCACCTCGACCAACCCACCACCTATCGTAACATCACCTCGACCAACCCACCACCTATCGTAACATCACCTCGACCAACCCACACCTACATAACGTCACCTCGACCAACCCACCACCTACCATAACGTCACCTCGACCAACCCACCACCTACCATAACGTCACCTCGACCAACCCACCACCTACCATAACATTCACCTCGACCAACCCACCACCTACGTAACGTCACCTCGACCAACCCACCACCTACCATAACATCACCTCGACCAACCCACCACCTATCGTAACATTCACCTCGACCAACCCACCACCTATCGTAACATCACCTCGACCAACCCACCACCTACCGTAACGTCACCTCGACCAACCCACCACCTATCATGACATCACCTCGACCAACCCACCACCTATCGTAATGTCACCTCGACCAACCCACCACCTACCGTAACATCATCTCGACCACCCCACCACCTACCGTAACATCACCTCGACCAACCCACCACCTATCGTAACGTCACCTCTACCAACCCACCACCTAACGTAACGTCACCTCGACCAACCCACCACCTATCATAACACCACCTCGACCAACCCACCATCTATCGTAACATCACCTCGACCAACCCACAACCTATCGTAACGTCACCTCGACCAACCCACCACCTACAATAACATCACCTCGACCAACCCACCACCTATCGTAACGTCACCTCGACCAACCCACCACCTATCGTAACATCACCTCGACCAACCCACCACCTATCGTAACATCACCTCGACCAACCCATCACCTACTATAATGTCACCTCGACCAACCCACCACCTATCGTAACGTCACCTCGACCAACCCACCACCTACTATAATGTCACCTCGACCAACCCACCACCTATCATGACATCACCTCGACCAACCCCCCACCTATCGTAACGTCACCTCGACCAACCCACCACCTACCATAACATCACCTCGACCAACCCACCACCTATCGTAACGTCATCTCGACCAACCCACCACCTATCGTAACGTCACCTCGACCAACCCACCACCTATCGTAACGTCACCTCGACCAACCCACCACCTATCGTAACGTCACCTCGACCAACCCACCACCTATCGTAACGTCACCTCGCTATTCGCGTCAAAGCCTCCTAACACCAACGATGGCTGTTTAACAGATGTGTCCCACTGTGGTTCGACTTATAAACTTATAACAATGAACGATGAGCTCGTGCCGCGGCCAACCGAAGGACGACGAGCATAGCCGACTCACCGTCTCTCCGTTCGAACCGTCTGAGCCTCTGGCAGCAGGCACACCCTGCATCCCTGGCTCCCCTGGTGGACCTCGGTCCCCAGTAGGCGCGCTCAGTGCCAGACGCGCTGACGCAGAGAAGCAAACCAAGACACGTGAACACTAACGCGAGGACAGCAGCACCTGGGTTTGATTATGTTCATTTAATATTACGTTCTTATGACAATAACATGCGTATAGAATGTTTACTGTCTGCCAACTTGTGCTTAGTTACGTTATTAAGCTTGGAACAATGTTATCAATCAGAAAGATTCCGCCTGCAACATGTTCAAAATGCAAGCAAAACATCCGGTTTCAAAACAGAATTGATTTGGCTGTAACAATGGTTCTGGTTTAGTTTTTGCTGTCACTTTATATAATTATGACATTGCATGCAGCATATAACAATTCTATCATCAATAATATTTTACTCCACAGTGATTGTACACCGCTAGACTCGACGTGGCCATAAAAATAACTACATTAATTTTTTGTTTTAATATATCGCCAAAATAACTACATAATTTTTTTGTTCTAACATATCGTCGATAACTAGATCAGGGGTAACGTGACCATTGTGCTACTGAATAATGACCGTAGTCCTGCAGCCGCCTGGGTGGAGGTAGATCATGTTTACTGTGCCTCAACGGTGGCGTGTCAAAATATTTATAAAATGTTAATTGCGTGTGTTGAAGAAATGCTCAGAGTAGTTATAAATTACCGGTCGAGTTGGAGACGGCACCAGTGGAGCGGGCGACAAGGCACGCGAGGAGAACGAGTGACAGTGACAGTGAGAGGAGGACACGACTGTCTAGTCTTGTCATTGCACTCGGATCAGTTGTCGCGGTTGAAGGTCTGAATGGACACGCCAACAACTGCGCTCATAATATAGTATTCAAAATATTACACACACACACACACACACACACACACACACACACACACACACACACACACACACACACACACACACACACACACACACACACACACACACACACACACACACACACACACACACATACATCATATATATATATATACACTAATATGTATACACTATATATATATATATATATATATATATATATATATATATATATATATATATATATATATATATCCACTATATTATAATCTATATCGCCATCTAGCGATGGTGGTCGAAACGTAGAAGAAAGTAGAACATTGCTAGTTGGTAATTATGGAATTTGTTTGGAATATATATATATATATATATATATATATATATATATATATATATATATATATATATATACATATATATATAATATCCACACACACACATATATACACATACATAAATAAATATTTGTTCAGAAACAACATAATAAAAATGTACATCATACGATTATTTTTAAATTCAACAATAATAACAATAATAATTACAAGTGTTGGTGTTAAGGTAGATCTATTTAAATAGATAGGAACAAGCAACTCGAATTATGAAGCAGCATTATACCATAAAGACAAAAAGCAATGTCTATTTAATCATACGCCATAATATATCTATTTAATTCTTAGATGATTTAAGGAGAATTACTGAACCTCTCTGGAGGCTGACAACTGCATTAATCGTACTTACTGTCATCCAGTGTCATCATAACTAATTGCATTAATAACCTGTGTTTTATGCTAACCTTATTCGATGTTTATTTCTGGTCTGGGCAACGCGGGTTTGCCAAGTCTGGACGACAGCTGTCACCAATGACTGCACAAGTCACATCTATGGGTGTAGACGTCAGTCAGACGAACGGGCGGGGTATGTTGGTGTTATTACGTAATTCAGATGATACCATGCACCGCGGCGTCATACCAGCCCCTCCCGCCAGGTGTCGCTGCAGCTGATGACGTCAACATCAAGCTACAGTACCGTGACACACCCCTTTGCAAAAATCCTTGTGATAATATGATGTAAGACCACAATAAGTTGCTCATCCGCCATTCCCCGTGCGACCAAAGAGTACCCTTTAAAAGCAGCATTATGCAGGTTGTCTGAATTTCTGTGAGCACATATGTAGTGTGGAGTGAGTAGAAATGATGTTTTCGTGCAGCGTGGCATCAGAGCTGTCAAATTACGACAGCTGTCAGTCGGTGCATTTCTGCGTATTAGTACAGTTATCATTTTGCTTGGTGATGTAATCAGGGGCAATCCGTGTGGTTCAAGCAGATATGGAGGGGTGTAAAGTTTGAAAGAAGTTTGTGGGAGCCTGAGGTATTAAAAGTTCACGAATTTTTCACAGCACTTCTGTCTATGGAGGTAAATACGCTGTGAAATTGTCAATAACAGAGCTGCTCAAGATTAGTAGAAAATGAAGGAAACGTTATAATGGTCGCTGGAAAATGCAAATATGGTCTGACTCCACATGTCGTTGATTGATTTTAGTTTTGGTATACCCCTCACTTGAACTGAGCTAGTTCCCGCGTAGTCGTCTGTCGACCTGCCATTTTTAATAAAGTCAGCTATTAGAGACCAAGAATGTTGTTACTTATTTTCTCGGCAAGGTATAATTTTAATTCTCTTTTAACTTCAGCCTATTAAATCGCTCGCGAAGAGTATGGTCGGCCTACGGTAACGTGATATAATTTTGTGTGATTCCAGCCACACGCTGTTCGTGTTAATTATAGCAGTTGATTTCGCAAGTCGCTACCTCGTCAGCCGCGGGAACAGCACAAATACCCGCCCCAATTTGAAGACGGATACTTGACTGGTGGGAATCCCAATACGACCCATTCACATCCTAAACATTGCATGTAAAACGAGTAGCGTGTGGCTGGAATCACGCAGTTATATCACGTGACCAGAGGCCGACCATACTCTTCGTGAGCGATTTCATAGGCTGAAGTTAAAAGAGAATTGTTATACCTTGCTGAGAAAATAAGTAACAACATTCTTTGTAATTGTATAGCTCGACTCCGCTCACTTCCACGGTTTGCGGAGACGATCAGCCAGGAGTACTGTAGCGTAACGATCACTGGCTTGACAGGACGCTTGCTTACACAGAACCCTTTAATAAAAAGAGGACTGTGTATAACAACAGGTTCAATGTGAGCCGGACATGATTCACAGGTACACTCTAGACCTGGGAAATTGCACCAGAACAGGCCAGCGTCTCACACACGGCTATAGGTTTAGCACTATAATTATTGGATATGAGACAACTTTTGGGACCCGCCTACTTTATCCGTGGGAGCACCTTCTTATTGTGTTAAACTTGTATGGTTCCAGACGACAGACGCATGTTCGTTCGCGTGAATGCATGTTTTCATTTATGTATTGAACTTGGTACTAAGTCTAAAACCCTATCAGTTGTCGGTGTTTTTATTCATTGAACTTGGGAAACTGGTCTGGTTCTAGCGAAGTATAGAATTCGCGTGATTTCACGCGTTTGACCGTGCATGGAACGGGTGTATGGCTGCATAAACACGAGCTTTTCGTTACATTTTTTAAACTTTGTTTCAGAATATTCTTTTTTTTTACGAAAAATTTGTTAGTGTCAAATGTATGCAGTTATGTTTGCTCCCGGAGACGTTATATCGTAGTTATGCATAGTAGCAATTAAATTCACATATTTAAATGACATACGACGGTATTTTAGTTCCGTTATTCAACTTCATCCCAGGTGCAAAAACATTGCGTCTTAGCAGACTTTTTAAAGCTCAAAGACAGACCCGATTTGCGTACGTTGATGCACTTGCTTTTTTTACCTAAAAAATATGCTAACATGCAATATAAATATGCCTGGGTATGCAGTTGCCATGAAATAATTTGGACGATATTATCGTACATTCGTAGTTATGAATGAAATGTATATTGGTGAATCATAGTCACTGCATGGGTCTCTTCATCATAACCACCTAATGTGCTTTCCATGTAGGCCACTTGGCCTTCGGTGTGTGACACCAATACCCAATTAGCCACGGTTGCTTCCTACCCGCCAGAGTTGGGGCTGCAGAATATACAAAGTTTTGTTTCTCAGCCGGTCCAGGCAGACACAGGCAAAATAGAACACTGACTGATCTGCCTGGTTTATCACACACAGTTTATTCCATTTATACACAAAATGAAACTGTATTTTTATAAAAGCAGATACAACATAACAAATAAAGAAAATTAACTGTGAACAAATGTATACACCGGGTTGATACAAGCAAATGGAATACAGATGTGGAAATACTTCCACCTATGGCAAAGCAATAACGCAGACATGTTATAATCTCGACTGTGACAACACAGTTCCACTTAGCAACTGGTTGCATTACAACGAGTCTTTCCATCAAATCACTGCTGAATTATATCAACATTCCAATGACAACATCTCAGAGACTCTTGTGTTATGTTGCACACATTTATATAACATTAACTGTATTTGTCATTTCAATGTGATTGCTTTCCTTGATAGGAAACTAATACGAGATCACACAAAATGGCATGAATAAAAAACATGACTTCACTGAATTAATAAAAACAGCTTGATTAAAAACCCAGTCAATGTTCACAATCAATCAAGCAAACACTTCTTTGATTAAAAAAAAACACAATGGGTGATTATACCAAGTTCTTAAAATATTGTGTTAGACCTAGATTACATGTAATTATTATTCACTTACACGAATAACATAACAGAATAGCAGCAAATACAAACTGACTTAGTTAACCGATTAGTTCACTCTTTTAGTTAAGAACCATTAATGGGAGAAAGTCTGTTCCTGATATTTGTTATATTAATTAATATCATGTTGTTAAGACTAGAATAAGCATGTTGAATTGTATTTTAACATCATTAAGCCCAAAACAATGTTTGCAATTTGACAATGTCAGTCACCCTCGGAACAAGCATTCCAGCAGTTTTTACAAAACAGATGACTGTAAACACCATATCCCATTTCGATGCAACTGTCCTAGGTACTGCAATATAAACCACAAGTGAATATAACCACAATTAATTCAGTAACAGACATCCTCTCTTCAATAGTTATTAATTATTATATACCACGATATAACAGATCACCTTTACAGCAGTTACCAGGTAAACATCCTCAATACAGTAAACACTGCCAAAGTTCCCAAAGGCTGGTGTATTTGTTGTATATTATGACTGACTCTTGCTGCTTTTTATCCCGTCCATCAACGTGCAGTCCTGTTGTCTATGTGAAGGTTATTGCACATCATGTTTTCATGTCATAGTCGTAAACTCGCGATATCATCACTGGTGACAAGGGGGGTTGCTGAAGTGGATCTTATGGTTAGCACCCTCCACTTCGACATCCTGGTAGAACCAGCGACGATTGCGACGGCACTCGGAGCCACACTTAGATGAGCCGCATTTCAAGCAGTCAAAATGACAGCCAGGACACGCTGGTTCAAGGCAGTCACAAATGTCACGACTGTCCATCAGCAGTCGCCCCTTGTCATCATACACCTGATTCTTGCGAATGCTGTCAAAATTATACAAACATACTTTGATCGTTGATATGACAATGATGCTAAAACACAGGTAAGTTTTAAAAGTGGTCTCATAATATAATATTTATTATTTATAAAGCGGCATATCCAAATATGCTCAAAGCACTGAACAACAAATTATAAGGCTATTTACGATGTGTTAAAAATAATATTAATAATAATAAATACAACTGTAAAATTAACTTTCAGATAAAAAAAACTGTTAATTAAATACTATATAGAATTAACGATGATGAGTAAAATAAATAAAACTAATTATTACTCTATTTATATGCGAAACACATACTAAACGATAGCATATATTATCTTAATATATATTGTCGTAAGCAATTTTCCAAATTAGATATTAGTTTGCAATATCTGAAGTTCTGAACAATTTTCTTAGGAAGATCATACAATATAGGAATTGCTCAATTATGTCTCACTACTCATTAGACACTGTCATCCAGGAAACATTGGTTGCTAGCTTTTATGACAATTGAATATAATATTTAACTGTTTTAAAAACACACTGCAATGTTATACAGACTACACATACCAGTCTCTGTATATTCTCCGGTTGACTTTCCTCATTTCTCTTGCACTTCTGTCGGGATCAAAATTTTCCATAAAACGTCCAGGGTTTCTGAAGGCGAGCATTTTCAGCTGCTTGGATGCCGACTGTTACAAAGAAAGAAACATGTCATGATGCTATGTTTAAACACTGTTTTAAAAAATTTATTTATTATTAACTCATATCATCTCAATTTGAAATTAAATTTTCCTTAAATTTATTTTGTACTTTTTTGTTGCTTAAATTAATATAATAATTTTTTCTTGTCTTAAACTTGTTTTTAGTTTCCTCAATCAATGTCAATCAACCGTTGTTCAATGATCAATACTGATCCGTCAGTGTATTATACAGATATCACAGTGTTCACTGTAACCACAATGCACACAGACAGTTCAGTTAATTAGACCGTTCTCGAGACCGCGACTCGGCCGAGTGCTTAGCCTCGCTGCCGAGTGCTGGAAACAACGAGAACGGACCTAAAATATAGTATAATATCGCCCACAAAGCATTACCTTGACGCTGTCGCAGCTATTTTCGTCCACATGGGACCGTAGGTTATGCGAATCACTTCTTGTGTCCGAACTATGTTCGTGAGATTCTCTCGATAACTCATTTTCGTCGTCGATTATCGTGCACTCCATTGTTTAACATCTTCATGATGACTAGATACGGCAGAGAAACGCCACAGTTACCCATGTAATTTATGCTTCCACCTAGCGGATGCCTACGGAACAATGAACATTGCGTTCGGCTGGCGCGCGGGTTCGTTTTTTTAGTCGATGCTTGGTTTGTTCATATAGAACACATCTGGATACGAGATAAAAGATTGGCGATAGGCAAAACGAGATGACTGGAGACGTTTAAGTTATGTTGTAATTTTAATCTCACATTTTTATGCCTATTATAATTTTGAAATTAAAACGTTGAATGTTGTAATTTAAATCTTACTTCAAATAAATAAAAAAAAATTCCATGTTCGTCCGCCTGTATCCTCAGCTTGTTGAGGTTAGGCGGTATCTGGAAGAATTTTGAAAGTTATTTTATTAAAGAAGGTTTTTCAATATAGTGTTGAGGTAGTTACTAGTATTTTTTTCAAGTACAAAAAAGGCTTAACATGGATCTACTGGGTTATTGACACAACCCCTGCAACTGCTGCCTGGGAACTATTAGTTGCCCATTCGACAAAAGGGGCAGCTTCACTGGCTTGGTGAAGAGAGTCGGCCTCTAGTCTAGGGGAATACACAGATCACTGAGGGGGGGGGGTCACTAGTGTCCAGTGAGCACTTGCAAGTTTAGGCAAAACAGGAACAAATTGGACATCTTGCTCTTTTGGGAGGCACTGACATTTATAGAAAACCACATATTTTGGCAACGTAACTGTACAACACTCCAGAACTGAAGATGACAGAGCCATGCAAATTCCTATATCACAAATTTGGCCAGCCTATGCTGTCTTTATAGCGTTAACAATTGAAGAACATTTTGCATTTACAATAACATCATTACAAAATTCTAAATATACAATTTGTCTTCAACGTATCGTTTCAGTTTTGGAATGTTTTACTTGTAAATGTGCTATAAAAGGCAGCCGTTTTTGTTACCACAGAAAAGCTCGGACAGAAAACATTCCAATATTTTTTTACTCAGACCTAGTTAAAAGACGGGCACAAAAGCAGTTATGTTAATGATACATTACCAACATGTCCCATCTAGCTGCCATGCCTACCCTTAAACACATCTATACAGTTATACTTTCTACAAAGACAACCAGGCTCCAACATAATGAGACATTTATGTATATTCAAAACATTTATTGGTGATACCTAGTAACAAGATGTTTTCCCACACAATTATGTACACAGAACTTTCTAGTACCCCAAAATTCGTTCTGTCCTTGCAGTTTCCCTGCTTAGTACCATTTCTAAATAGGGAGTAAGAGTTTCACAGGAATATGCACGATATGAAAAATCACACTCACTTTGCAGCTGCCAGCATACAACACTCACTCTACAAACCTCATCACACATACCTCCAAAACGTTGTCCCGAAACAAGTATAAGTTACCAATACAAGATTTGTTTACACATTCTTTGTGGTACAACATAAACGAAGTATTCATCTTGTGAATTGCTTAATTCTTTCTATATGATCACAATAATGGTCTTACTCGTGACAGTAGCATCAGCAATACCACGGATATTGTACGTAACCACAGTGGCTAAAATACAGAATGTCATATTCCAGGCTCTTCGGAGGGCATTTTCTGTGTGAAATCTGGGTTCCAAATCGTGATAACAGTAGACTAGATAGCAAAGGCTTGGACATTTGGTCATCTTCTCTCGTCTTATCATATCATGTTACATTCTCCTCTTCTGGGTGCTGATGTATAGAACTGAAAAGGAATAAGAGTTTTCTACATTACATACATGTTTGTTTATTTTTCCTATATTTAAAAATTTACTCAAAACTTCACTATTCACTATAAATCAATTTGTATTTTTTTCTTACAGATTATTTATTACCAAGACTGCTTCTTCTAGAATGGCTGAATAAAATGAATTTGAACCGATTTGTTTATTGTTTAGTTCAATGGAAGAAACTGGTAACATTGGAATAAAAACACATATTTACACTGCTGTACCAATCAATCAAGGGGTTAATAATTACATGAAACTCTCTTCATGAAAATAATTGTTCAAGTTAAATTGCCTGTTTAAGACACACAGTGAAGCACTCAAATTAATAAATGTTTACAAATCTATGAAAAGTTGCTCATGACTGCTAAAGAATATTTTTATGGTGGTATTACATCAGTAAAGTATATTTTATGTTTTACAAGGTGACTTAATTAATTCGTTAACTGACCAATATCATTACAAAACACGTAAGATCACATATAAAATAACCAAACGTGCGCAAATTCTAAGAGAAACAGGTTTTGAAACCCACCATTGTTGCCTCGGATGAAGGCATCTCCATACTTGTTCTTCAGCTGTCCATTCACGTACTCCTCTGTTTGCTCCAGAGCGATGTTCATGTAGCCATCAAGACATGCCAGAACCCCTGGTCAACACAAACCAATCCCATCTCATTAACACAAACCATCACCAGAATGTGACCAGATGGTTGGACTGGTGGTTCAAACAGCCATGCTGATAATGTTGAACAATGTCCTAACAAAATTGAATCAAAACCTTTATTTAACATCAATCATACCGTGGGAAACCATACCTTTCACGTTTTACCTCTTTAAAAAGCAAGAGTTGCTCAGCAGCGATTACTATAAATGGTGCTCCGCCAGTGATGTTATGATTGAAATTGTATGCAAATTTGACGTTTTTATTTCATAGGAGTTAATTTATGGCTGTGTCTAGTACACTTTAATCAAATGATAATTGCAATTCTTAAATCAAGAAGTTAATTAAAAGAACATGCAACCATAGTGTTGAAAATGTGTTAAAATTCCCACATGATACCATTCAAGATAGAATATCATAACATGTTTGTTTTTGTAAGAATGTTATACATCAAAAATAATTCTTGAAATGTACATTTTCATTGTTGTCCATTTCACGAGGAACTCACGAAGAGTAACGCGAGAGAATGAGTGAGTGTGACGTAGACTGTCCACAACTCTCAGCGATACAGGAGGTGCGCAACATATAATCAGTAGCACTGCGATATTATTTGAGGTTTTTTTTAATGAATCTTGCGGTAGTAACATGCCTGAATGTCAGGATGTCAACAAATAGCAGGAGAAGGGGCAACGAAAGGAAAGAGATTTAAATATAAACGATGTCAAGCAAAACACTATATTCCTGCTGTTAACAGCACCGCAGTATGCTGTAGTCTCTAGATAGGAGCAAATGGCGAAGTGTGACATTCAGGAGGACACTGTTAGATCAGATTTGTCTATGCAGTCAAGTTAATGTAGAGTGACTGGTCTTCGCATAATTCCAATGATTATTTCTTATATGCTTTAGTTACAACTCCAAAATACCTGTGCTAAGCTCATCTGTAACCAGGGTTGGGTTCAAATATGTATTTGAATAAAAAAAATTGGTGTATTTGTATTTAAATTGAAAATCACAAAAGGGTGCATATTTGTATTTGATATCTGGTCTGTATTTGAAAATCATTTGCAAATACACATTTTAATACACATAAAAATGACAATTTTACCAACAAAAGGTACAGTATCAAGCACTGGCTGACATAAACTGGCTCAGGAGTCTAGACTGGATGTTTTTCATGGCTTTGGTTGTGGTATGGTACTATGGTCACAATTGACCTACAGTGAAGCTGGTCAAACATTAGCATCAATGAATGAATGGGAAGCCAGTGAAGCTTATCTATAGCCATAAAGGCAGGTATTCACAGGAAGGTGCTTCAAAGAATGCTGCTGTCACCTGCTGGGTAAACATCCTGGGCTAAGACAAAGGAACCCAGGTTTCCTCCAGTGCAGTGGAAGAGCTACCCACTAGTTGGTACAGTAGTACAGATAAGGACAGTCTAGTCAACCTGCATGGCAATTAGTGTACAGCAGTCAATCAAGCCAAAGAAAAAATTCCACCCACTGTAATACACTTGAATGCGATCCATGTACAGTGTATTTGAATTATATTTGAATCAAATTTCAAAAATGGCAATGTATTTGAATAAAAATGGCAGTGTATTTGAATTGAAATTTTGTATTGAAAATCAATGTATCCGTATTTGATTTGGTTGAGTTGTATTTGATCCCAAAAGGTGTATTTGGACCCAAGCCTGTCTGTAACCACCAAGTGTTGTTGTGGTCTCAGACATTAACAAAATCTCATATATTAAGTTGACTACACGACCATGTCTTCATTGTCATCTAGTCTAGAGACATCTACCTCTGTAATCAACACCGGAGTTCAACTTGACAACAACGGGCCGACCAATTATCTGCTTGAGGAAGTCACTTGGCGTTTGCTTCCGACTCATCCTGCAATATCACAATAAAAACAGGTTTTACACATTACTGCTTTGCAACATCAGATTTATTGTGTGATTATGAAAAATTACATTGATTGTAATTTTTAATATGCTGATGGTGGTGTTGGCAAGTAACTAAGCAATGGATATCCTAAACAATCAACAACTATATGTATACACAAATAGTTCTAATATATACATAATATATGTAATATATGTATTTACTAGATATATAGGTATATATTAGAAATATATGTGTATACATATAGTTGATTGATTAGGATATCCATTGCTTAGATACTTGCTAATATACAGTGTTTGAAATAGTATTTGTTTGTCCTGGACAAATGATCATTGGCCAGGACAAATAAATTGAGTCTGCATTGGATAAGTGACAATTTACAATAAATAGCGAAATTGCAAATACTCACTGGCCCCCATGGCATAATTACTATCACTACCACGTACCATTTTGATTCATGGCATGGAAATTTTTTCACGCGACTTCGTCATGTGGTGTATATTTTGTATTTCACAAAAATATTTTTAAGCATCCGTTTGGACAATTATAATAATAATACGAGTGTAGCAGATTTTTAATATCTCTACTTTGAAAATGTTTCTTCAGATATTTGTAAAAAAAAAGATTTGCTCTTAAAATAGTTTACGTCCATGCATTTATTTCTAGAATCAAAAAGAACAAAAACATGCACACTGAACTTAAGTCGGACTTAAAAATATTTAATGTTCTGCAGCGATAACGTCATATTTACTTGATTCTTGAAACAATTACTATTAGCATTATTGACCACCCGCACATACACGTCCAGATCTACTTTAGTCTATAAATAGCGTACACGTTTATTCCTCGAACTGCTCTCAATAGGGCCTGTAAGTGTCACGATATACATGGCGAGACTCCGTGTGACTACAGCTGATTTGGGACAGGACACAATAATGATATTCTCACAACAGATGACAGTTGTAGTTTCCGACTGTTGAATACTAGGAAAATCAGGTCATAAATATCTTGTGTTATAGCTTTCTTATCTTAATTGTCGATCTAATGTTGAGTTTACCACACTGTCATAGACATATAGCGATTTACGTAGCGCAGATAGTATGAACGATTTTAGGCTGTGTGTCTTTTAAGCGATTTGCAGTTTTACATTGCTGTACGTTGTGGTTTCACAAACGTTCAATAAGCATTTATATCTGAGAAGATGTCTAAATGGACATAATCATAACATATATATATATATATATATATATATATACATTTGCCCCAAAACAGGTTGTACTGCGCGAAAGATGGCATTCTTCATTACTTGTCAAGATCGCAAAACACAAGGACTTGCCGCCGCTGCCATGGCAACCACCATAATAATCGATTACAATTTTGATTTCCATGATCATTCTTACCAGCAATGTATCACACTGCTTCTGCTTGTAATTATCCTTCGGAAAATATAGCTGTTTGTTGGCGCTATTTGGGAACATCCCAAATAGTACAACCAAAAACAAAACAACGACCTATTTTTTACCATGGAGAAAATTTGCTTTGTGTCGCCAAACTCGTTTTCGAGCGCGAGACTTACATGGCCTATTTCAACACATTCTTATCTTTGTAGGAATGGCCATCCATAAGTCGCGTGTCATCATAAAATACTACATTATCGCTCAGTAAACAACTCCACAGCATGCCATTTAGCAAAATACCGTATAATAAGGCAACACTCTAAAAACACCCATGTCTTTGTTATTGCATACCTATGTGTTTGTATGCACGATACTATTTGTGTACAGTAATGTAATCATATACAACCGAATATACGGAATCACAAAACGGCGCCAACGCGAACACGCTGACCTATTTTTGCATAATCTCAAACCCTCTTAATGCTAACTCTTAATCTACTGATGTAAAGAAGTATCTAATATAAGGGATATGCATGTTAATATATAAGTAAGACGATGACAGACAACGATCAGTGTTAGTTAAGTCATGTCGGAATAATATGTTTTGCTTTTGATGTCATGTGACCAGTGAACGAGGAGGCCGGAGGGTCGTAGATTGTAAACACGTTTGGGTAGTAGCGTGATGATTCTTCCGTAGTTATGTATCGTAGCGTGTACGCCGTTCAGTGTATAACAGCAAATGCTTGTTATAGACGATGTAATAAGGTTTACAGACTTGCAGCGGCCCAGCTACACGACTTGCATGCAAGACCCTGTCACCCGATGCATTCTCGCTGCATGTGCCCTGCACAAAGTGTTCGAATAGAACCAGCTTTGGCATTGCCGTCAGCATTGAGCAACAGGAAAGTTCACACGCTCGCGGAAGACACGCACACTCGCCGATACGCCACTGCACACAAACTGCAGTGCTGGAAATGTGGGCGTGATTTGGAAGAGTTTGTGGAACGGTTTTGTAGCTGTGGCATGGTCCAGTCAGTTAACGAATATGTTAACTACTTTGACGTCATGGGGGTGCCTGTCACGTTCGATTTGGATCGAGCCACTTTACACGGAATATTTCGAAATTTGCAAAAAGACTTGCACCCTGACAAGTTTTCGAAACGATCAGAGGTATATAAATAAAACGGATTTATGTCGTGTGTGAGACGTTATTTGCTCGAAATTACATAATTTATTATAAATTCTGGATTCACACTAGTTATAAACTCTATAGAACTTTATATAAACTAATTCTCATTATAATATTATTTTCTGATTACGCAATTCACATACCATATTTAACTGTTAAAAACTTTTTATGTGTTGAATTGTTTAATCATAGAACAAAATGATTTATGTAAGCTCAGATATGCGGAAAGAGTTCACCAGGAAGTACTTGACAAGTTGTTGATCACCCTCTCAAACCTGATGAGAATCAACTCGATCATACAGCATAGCACTGTACTTCTTGAAAATGTTACCCAAGAAGAACAAACAAAATACTTCTTAGAATGCTCTTTCCTCCCAGCTCACCGGAGACCAGAAAATCGGTCAGTTTTCAATTCCAGTGCCACAACCTGCATTTTGCCATTGCAGAGAAAGTGCTGACACAAAGGAAGAAATCATGTTTACACAATACCACTAATTATTTACCTCTATCACATTCTTCTTCTAATAAAAGGTGATCTAAAAATTTCATACAGTTTGAAAGTATCCTACACAGGCAAAACAAGGTGATTGTTTAATGTGATAACAGTAAATCCTGTGACAGATGTACAGGTGTGTTTGCTTTCGTTTTCAGCTTGAACGTGAATACTCAGAACAGCAATCGTCTCTCATCAACAAAGCGTATACAACACTGGTGAAGCCCCTCAGTCGAGGGCAGTATCTGTTGGAGATACTGGGCCACCCAGTTGAGGAGATCGACAAGGCTGACGACCCAGCTTTCCTGGTAGAGATGATGGAATTAAATGAAGAGCTGGAGGAAGCACACTCTCTTGAGGAGGTTCACAAGATCAAAGAGAAAAATGGTCAAACCATAAGTGACATCACTGCTGAAATTGCAAAAGCATTTCAGAATGATACAATTCAAGACGCTAAAGCACTACTCATTAAGTTGAATTATTATTCAAATGTTGATGAGAAAATCAAGGCAATTCAGCAGATGTATACTGGTGAAATGTGACTTGGTTGATGGACATTCACTGTATGTAACAATGATGTTAATTTATGCCAGTAATCTCACTATGTAATATACACTGTCAATATACATTGTAACTGCATGTTGGCTATGAAATGTTACCTTAACGAATATTTATGTACAGCTATAATTAAACCATAACTTTAATTCCATTTAAAATACTGTTGCTGTTCCTACACGAATCATACGTAGATCCCGAACCACAGACTTTGAATTTGGCTGTGCTATTCGTGCACTATCCTGTCGAGTCTCTTAGACATTTAGGATGTGCCCCCTCCCCTGGATCTGACCTAGCCTAGATCTTTTGTATGTGCTTAAGCTTTGCAATATATTTGTTACATTTCAGGGGGTTGCAGTTGGACATTTTGGTGATTTGTTTAAATGTTCAACGTCGCCGGCAATTTTTTTTAACAGCATGCTCTCTTCCACCCTACTAGTATTCGCCCTTGTAAAGGTTAAGCCATTGCTCTGAGATTTCGTCACTTATTGTATGTATTTAGCTTGTTGTTCACTAGGTGGCACACACATGTTGACTAATAACTGAGCCACCACATGTCGCCACTTGTGGTAAGGGACAACACTTGTACTGACGCTGTCATCTAGCTGTTTATCTTATGTCTTATAGCTTGAGGGCAGTGGGGGCGTCAGAATGATGACTCTTGACACGCATGTTTCCCACACTTCTCTATCCTCAGCTGTTTTAATAGC
This sequence comes from Ridgeia piscesae, assembly GCA_025642075.2. Classification (NCBI taxonomy): domain Eukaryota; kingdom Metazoa; phylum Annelida; class Polychaeta; order Sabellida; family Siboglinidae; genus Ridgeia; species Ridgeia piscesae. The sequence continues at coordinate 582,526 of JAODUO010000090.1, read as the reverse complement.
TGAGGCTGAAACTGAGCCCAGTCAATTGTTTGATATTGTCGATCCATGATTTTGTTGGTCTTCCTCTCTTTCTGGGCCCATCAGTTCCTCCTTGCAGGATGGTATTAGCCAAGCTCCTTTTCCACCTGATCACTGCAACTTTCTTCGTTTTATAATTTTCAAGATATGTTCTTGCTTGTCAATATACACCTCCATCAGTTCTCGCACTTGTTAGTTTGTGGTGTGTGAGGAGTAGCGAACATGTAACAACCTCCGCATGCAGTTCATCTCGAAGGCATTTCCCATCTGCGTTGACCGTCAAAGTTTCACATCCATAGAGGAAGACTGATGTTATCAATGCTCTCCATAAACTCATTCTAACTTCCATAGATATGTTCTTATCTTTCCAGATGGGTTTATGCTTTACCTGTGACGACGTAGCTACAGCAATCCTGATCTTTTATTCCTTGGTTAGATCATGTGTTAAAGTTGCCCCGAGGTATTTGAACAGTCTCACAATTTCCTGTACTTCCTCGGTGGTTCCCATCCTCATCACTTTGTTTTTTCCGCACTGACTTGCATGCCAAATCTTTTTGCACTCTCCTCAAGTCTATTTGTCAGGTCGATTAGTTCTTATACTTTGCCTGCCACCAGATCTGTATCATCAGTGAAGCGTAGGTTGGTGATTGATCTACTTCCGTCCCTTCAAATCCATCGATGTCAAAAGTCATGCAAATAGTTGTTTGCACAAGTTTAACATTACATTTAAGCCTATCTCTTGGAAACCTGCTAGTTACACACGCACGCGCGCGCGCGCGCGCGCGCGCACACACACTATAAGTGCAAGAGTTGAACAATCACATGGTGTACTGGTATATAATAAACCATGGTTATAATTATTATCTGAAAACTATGTTGTTTAAAAAAAATGATAATGTACTCCAAAACCAAGACATAACTATATTTATGTATAAACGCTATGCATTCGTACATTGACAACTGGAATATTTATCGACTCTCTCTCTTTGATCAAGCGTTTTATCTTGAAGCGCCTGTAAGTATGATTTCCAATGATTTAGACACAGTGTAAGTGTTCTTATTGTTATGTTTTTGGGCACGGTTTCTGGGCGCCTCCACATATCTAGGGCCTCCCCTCACTGAAGCATCCATAAACACAAAAGCAGCGAGGAATTGATCCAGAGAGGAACATCTGCGTAGAGGTGGCAAAAAACCTTTCCCGATTAACAACCGTCGTGAGCTGGTTCCTACTCTGTTCAGCGTGATATTCACGCCCATGTTCTCTGACAATCAGAGCGGATGATGATATCTTCACCAACCACCTACCACGCTGGTGGATTCAACTCGAGAAGACTTCAAGCGAAGACAAAGGTATTGTGGGATGTTGTACGTGATTTCATCTTCGCTGAGGACTGCTCTGTCAACATCGGAATTGTGCAACTACTCAGAATTGCATGAACAGATTTTCGAAGGCACGTGACAACTTCGGCATTATCATTAACACGAAGAAATCTATAAGCTATGCTAATCTATAAGCTAAGCGAAGCTAATTTACTCGAGGGTTCTCAACATAATAATAATAATAAAGCTTTATTGCCATATTCAACGTCCGTTACATGATGAATTGGAATGTAGTCTGGCGTGATGAGATCCATAAACGCAGGTATATATATATATATATATATATATATATATATATATATATATATATATATATATATATATATATATATATATATATATACGTGTGTGTGCGTATATATATATATATATGTAATAATTATATACACAATATACACATACGTGCGTACCTCAGGTGAAGTTGTAATTCGAAGTTTCTGGCAAGATTTAAAATAAGTTTTATATAGCGCAATATCCAGTCTTTAGTCAAAGTGATTTAAAGTCTACTCCCTGGCGGACCTGTTCAATCAAACACCACCTTGACTTTTCTGGAAAGGAAAGGATTGGGTTTAGCTATCACTATCGGAGACGGCGTTAAACCTTCAACTTGCTACTATGCCCGAGGCTCCATCGGGTTAATATTTCCTGAGTGGAGCAACACCATAACTGTCTGCCCCAGCGACATTCCTTGCCATTTTGTCCTTTTTCCGGCGTCTGTGGACAGTGGACACTACCATTCCAAGCCGCAGAGTAACTGAGCCCATTCTTAAATTCAATTTGTTATGCCTTGCCAAGAAAAGTAATAACATTCTTGTTGTCTTAAAACAGCTTTATTAAAAGTGCCATGGCAGCAGGCGGCTACGCGGGAACTAGCCCCGTCCCGATGAGGACTACACAAAAGACCAAATCTATCAACCACTTTAGCTCTGTGGCTTCGTTTCGACATTGTCTCCCGCCATTTTGGTGATGCTCGATTTCACGGTTTGTACGGTCCTTTCTGCAAGGCCATTACATGCAGATGGTATGGAGCAGATGTTATGTGGACAACTCCGTTCTTCCTCATCAAGGTCTCAAAACTCTTAACTTGTGAAATTCGGAGCATTATCCGAAACCAAGAGGTCCGACAATCCACGTTGTGCGAATATCTTCGTCGGTTTACAGACTGTTGCCGTCGACGTTGTTGAGTTCACGATGTGTGTCTTGATCCACTTTGATGTAGCATCCACTGCTACAAGGAACATCTTACCGAGAAAACATAGTGGATGTGGATGTGTGTGCGTGTGTATGTACGTATATGTATGTGTGAGTGTGTGTATGTACGTGTATGCACGTGTATGCACGTGTATGTACGTGTATGTACGTGTATGTACGTGTATGTACGTGTATGTACGTGTATGTACGTGTATGTATGTGTATATACACACACGCGCACACGCGCGCGCGCACGCACGCACGCACGCACGCCCGCCCGCCCGCCCGCCCGCCGCCCGCCCGCCCGCCCGCCCGCCCGCCCGCACGCACGCACGCACGCACGCACGCACGCACGCACGCACGCACACACACACACACACACACACACACACACACACACACACACACACACACACACACACACACACACACACACACACACACATTGGTGGGGACTTACATTAATGTACAAAGTGTCCTATAATATGTAAATGCATCATATTATTAGCCTACAGAGTTCACTGATGTGAAATGGTGTTTTAAGGTATTATGTTACATGTGTTTTTACTCGCCGAGCCGTACTATGAGACCGTAAGTTAGGCGTATCGCGTGTGTGTTTGCCACTGGTATAAAACCCGCGGAAGGACGGCGATGCGTCACGCTAGCATCCAAAAGCCGTGTTTTTGTCTGGCAGCAGATTCCATCTGTCTTATTTGATATTTCCTGTGTCACAAGATTCACGAAATTACTCAGCATACAATAATATGACAAAGCCAACATGTGCACGCGTGTATAGGCCTTCTGAACTGTCCAAAAACAGAGTTCTATTGTCGGGTTCGTGACGTCGTTTCTTTTCCGAAGCTGTGTTTTTCGGCCTGTGATTGCAAATTTCCCACAGCCATCATCTGTCTGATGTGAGCCGGAACCTCTGAAGGCGTCTGGGTGTGTGAGCTGCGTAGAGATAAGCGTTTGTCGGTGTTTAGACGTGGTCCGGATGAAGAGTCATCATTACCTTTGTGCTGGAGTTTATAAAACAGCTACCCAACCGCTGCGTTTGACTCGTCCTGCGGCACCAAGTTTTTACCTTGGCTCCGCACGAATTGAAAGTAAACATACTTGTTTTACAAGGCTTAAAAGTAGCAATATGCTGTGAAGCGCCACGAACAATTAAGGTTGTGGCGTTATATGATTTTAAATATTATTATTATTATTATTATTATTATTATTATTATTATTATTATTACATATTTTTTGATATTCCTCAGTAGATACGTTGTTGCAAATCAGTGTCTTCCAAATGTTTGGTTTCTGGTTTTGTTTTTGGTTTCGAGGCTATTCTAATACTTGTTCCGAGTGTGTTGCACAGGTCGGTCCACGGTTGTACAAGAGGCGAAGAATCAAGGAGAACGCATACTTTTATTTGTTTAATCACAAAGTAGACCAATGTTGAATCAGTGCATATTCGTTTATTGGACGATAAAACTGCCGTCCGATCAAATATTTAAATTGTTTAATTCAAATATTGCGGTCAAATTACTATGTCGACAATGTGAGTTGTAAAAGGTAGATATTTCAAAATCAAAAGAAGCAGACACATCGAAGAAATACGACCTAAGGGAAAAAAAGACAACAGTGGCTACATCTGAAAGAGAACACAGGTCGGGAGGAAAATAATGACAGGCATCATGCATCCGGAAAAGCCATCGGGTTGTTTCACTAAGACAAATAGTTCATAAAGAAAACCCATCATTAAACAGAATCTCTTGTGAGATTGAATAGGTGTTATAAATACATAAAAAGGCACTGTTGTATCTCCGAAGACTGCATTTCCGTGACATGCTAAAACGTTGTTCTGGTGACGTGTTCTGCCTCTGGTGTTGACTATTCACAGTAGACAAGATCACTGTTAAAGAGCGGAATCGGGTTTAAAGATAAAATGTGTCCTTATGAGCTCATAATATATTATCAACTGACTGATACACGCCCAACATCACCCGATGGCATGCTTTGTGCTGTTACAATTATTCGTCATAAAATTGAATACATTTAATCACAAATCATCGGTATATATATATATATATATATATATATATATATATATATATATATATATATATATATATATATATATATATATATATATATATATATATATATATATTTAAATATTTAAACAGAAGTTTAGATATTTAGTAGAGCCTATAATCGATCTGTTTGTCAATCCATTTATAGTAGCATCCTTGCATTCCCGCTAATGTGTCGTCGGGGAAGGTGGCACAAAGTGGGTCTGGTCTCTCAACCAAAGTGGAGCCCCGCCCGTTTGTCGTTATTCGTAGTTGTACAACTAAATTTGATTTACCTGTGATAAATAACCGGCCAGAGGACACGTTTGAACACCCGAAAGCCAGTAACGCGAATTGAAACAGGTGAGATCAAAACGACCACATTTCATACTTTCTTAGCATGGTTTCCTAAGTGTTTCCAACTCCTGAGGATACTGCAGAAACACAGATAGCCACGCAAACCGCACATTTAAATTAGATGGCACGCATCGGTTTTAATTTTGCCATATATCAGGCTAATGACTGCAACCAATATACTTGTTATGCTGTTCTGTAGCCTGATAGATTGCAAAACCAATCGGAGTAGGCCTACGATAGGCTTCGGCAGATTAACTAATAAAAAGTTATTACGTTTTATATAAAATCCCCAGTTAAAAATCTGCCTTTTAACTCGAAGTAAGCACCCAATATATTCTGCTATTTTATTGGTTATGTAGTGAATAGAAAAAATAGGATACATTCAATGCAACAGTACGGAAATAGATTATTAGTTTCTGGAAGTAGGTAATCACAAAATTCAATGCAGACTGGTTTAGAGTTCAGACAACAACAAATGACTAAGTTACCAAATGGGGATTTCCTATTACCATATGTTACTCCTGCCATTTTTGTGTTCCATAAGGCATATTTTGGTTAGAAAAACTTGTTTATCAGTTGTTTACGCCGGTACAGACGCTGCACCGCGATACAGAATGCTTAAAAACTTCATTAAGGCAAAGTAATATGTCCGGCGCTGACGCATGTCATTTCCTCGCTTTTATGTTCAATAATAAATGAACTCTCATGAATATTTAGCCACATTTACGTGACGATTGATTACTGATGTTTCGTTCAGGCACGCATGCGTCTGCCCCTTCGTCAGCTTTATGGGCAGCAAATCTAAACTGTTTTTCCTGTTTTCATTGTGTTCTTTTCTTCTCTCACGAAGACGGTAATGGAAGATAATTACGTGGAAACTCGTCATTTATGAATTGCGTTTATAAATACCAGCCACGAACTGTAACAAAACACTGTTCAATTAATTCACAGACGTTGAGTAAAAAATACTCTGTAATCCACGGTTGGTCGAGTCGACGAGTTTGTCAGAGCGTTTCCGATTCAGCCTCTTCGACCACGCATGCTACACAGTCTGCGCACTTTAGTTTCGATTAGCATTTTACACAATCTATTATTCGATCTATGTTAGTTTTATAGTAACATATAATACACGTTGTCACAGTTATCACTGAAGCTCAGTTAATTTCGTTTTGTTGGCAGTTTTGTCTTGAAAAAAATCACGTTCTTGCCTTTTCCCAAATTGTTTTGCATGTTCGTTGCCATGTGTGTCTTATGTTCAGATGAGTACGATATTGTGTGCCCATAAGCATGGATGGATATATACAGTATATGTATATATACTATATCCAATATGACCATTACAGTGCTTAAACAATTAGCAAGCATGGCATATTTTCAATAACAATTTCATCCAAATTGTTATGCTTAACACGTCCTGGAGATGCTGAGATCTGGTTGGTTTGTACACAATCTATTCTTGCGCCAACATAGTGCCATGCTGTCCGTAATAGTAGACATACCATTCACAAAGCAATTAATTAATTAACCAAGCATTGCACCTTAGAGACGCAATTGTTGAGTTGCAATGGATTTATAAACGGCTCAGTTTTTTGTGATGATCTTTATAGCTTGTAATGGTCACCGTGACAACAGTTTTATTTCTTGACTTTCCGCTTTACCGCAGGGCTACCGCTAAAATTGCAGACAGGTGTAGAGCTAGCTGTGTGTGTGTGTGTGTGTGTGTGTGTGTGTGTGGTGCGTGCGTGCGTGCGTGCGTGCGTGCGTGCGTGCGTGCGTGCGTGCGTGCGTGCGTGCGTGCGTGCGCGCGTGTGTGGAGCCTGGTTTGGTAAGGGAGGTATCCCACCACAAAACCCCAAGTCGAGTGCTATTCGCTTACAAAGTATGGCATACAAACTTGGACGATCTGTCAGCGATGCAAATGCCTGAAACATTACGTATTACTGTTTCACGTCAGCGGTACGCTGGTTCTTGTTTAGAATGTCAAATGCCTAACGGACTGGCATTTGGAGGTCAACGAGTTGTCGACGCATTTTGCAATATGCACAGGCTAATTGTAGAAAAAGTAGAACTATATGCATGTATAGTCGCCAATCTTTTACGTAGGAATCACATTTTAAAAACGATTATTTTTGATACGCTTTGTCGAACTACGTCAAAGACCTTTAAAAAAACGAAACATATTGCAATAAGCAATACGTAGGCAATCTGATAATTTTGCTTTTATTAATAAAATCCTGTTTTGCCTACGTTGTTGACGTCACTAGTAAGCGCAAAAACGAACGACGTGGCACATCGATATTCTAGTCGTTCTTTTTTCGTAACCGCAGGTTTTTAAATCAATTAATCAATGACATTTAGGCTTGTGCAGTGCCGCCAGAAGTCCGTGGAGACGTGGGGTTCCGTGTATTGCGCCAGGTACGTGCAAGTTTTAAAACGATGGTCCCAGCTCCTTCACCCAGAATTGGCCGAGAAGTAATTTGTTACGAGAAGTCTGCTCTCTAGGACGTGGACAAGTTAAGCATCAAAGGATATTGCGATTAACTCTGCTCACCTTATTGCCAATCAATGTTGTTTTGGAAATGGATGTTTTGTTTACCATTTGAATGTGTTGCGGAGGAATCTTTCAATTTACGAAAAATTTCCGAGCTTAATAAAGTAACTAAACACAATTTAGCAGGCAGTAAGTAAACTTTCAATATGTATGTTGTAGTTATAAGAACACAAAAATAACGCCCTCGCGCCCTCGTTTTAAGGATATACAACATAATCCTTATCATCTGTCTTGATTGTTATATTGTAGTATCAATTATCATAAAATTAACAAATGTCTATAACAACGCCTGTTTTTCGTTTAACTAAGTGGTCGCCAAAATAATAATGTTTATTGAAAATCATTTTCGTGTGTCATGGTATCCGCGTGGTGTAGATTTCTATGCGCGTATGTGTAGGCTTGCGTGCATGCGTGCGAATGTACGATTTGTTCCAAACTTTCCTCAGTCTGTTGAAAGTTGCTGTTGCTTCTCCCACTCCGTGGCTGGGGGAGGGCATGGGGCATGATTAAGCCCCTAAATATTTTAAAGAGAGAATAGAGGAGATGCGATTAAAACTTGAATATTTATGGAAGAGTATTCAATTTCTGGCGTAAATTGTATAGGTGATGGGAGCTGAATATGGGATTTGCCTCCAGATAATTTTTAATATAACCTGTTTTGTTTCGAGGTTATGGAAACCGTCAACAACTTATCAAATTTAATTTTGAAAGTCATCGCGACAAATTGTCAAATGCACTCGTTGCCTCCATGCGAAATGGTAGCAACGTTCCAGGCTCTGCCTTTGGTATTTTTCTCGTTCCAGAGCGCATGCATTGGCATCAGTATCAGCATCAGCATCAGCATCATCTGGCAGTTAAATTACGCCAGCCATCACCGCGCGCCAGGATCACGTTAGTACCAGCCTTTATGTCTTGCTAAATTACCGAGTTACATGCACGACTCAAAAATGTTGTGTGTATGCAAAAATTAGAATAAAAAACACCCATCCACTTTATACAGTATGTATGTATAAAACAGTGGCTAAAATGAATGAATGAACTGTATTTTATTTCGGTCACCGCATACAGATAAATGCACAAGCATACAATTGGGTAATATTAGATATAACCGTGGAGATCGTCTAAAAACCCCTAGGGGCTTATACCGAAGACCACCAGAACATAATACTTTAAAGAGATTTCCATTATTATAAAACACAAAACATAAATAAATACAATAACTATGTAAGCTGCGCATATGCATATTTGTTTCTGGAAAAGTTGTTTCAGATGATGTAATGATTTTCTAAATAAAGTTTCACAAAATGTAGCTCCTCAATGGCGATTAGCACGGTCTTAGAGGAGTCTGCTGACCCTTTGTTGTATTTTTAAATATAACATTATACACTATTACCATGTTTGCCGTGATTTTATATATTTGTATTGTTCTGAGTTGTTTGACATGGGTATATTAATTGAATGTATTATTTGAAATAATGGTCGAATAAACACAAATTCTTCTTCTTCACTACCCCTGGTATATCCCATTGTAATTTTCTTTAACGTTAGACAATGAAATCGGTAGCGGGGACTGTGGTCGGCCTCCGGTCATGGGAAATAATATTGGGTTGCGCACAAAGGCCTGACATATGGAGAAAAAAAAGCTACTGTGCGTCTATTCACTGCATGATTGCGCGTTTTTGTATCACGTTAATCCGAAAAGACCTTGTCAATATTAACAGTATATGGCCTACATGATATTTGCTTGCTGTGGTCCGTTAGTTACAGCTGGTTATTGTTATTACATGAATTTATATTAAAACTGAGCCATTATATACAACAGAATGGTTCTTGTGTTAACCGCATGCACATTCGCGTCTACTAAGTGTTCCCTGATCGTACATTTGTGTTTGCAATTTGTTGTCTGTAATTTAATTTTATGGTCGAATAATTGGTTCTGATTCCTTTATAAATTTCACCTTAGAAAATATCTCTGCAGACCAGAATTAATTATCACAGACAGTGCAATTACACTCTAATGTAAATTGGATCATTAGAAACGATCGAAGAGATGCTCTGAGATCAAAATATTAAAACATAATTTATGGTCTCAAGCTTGCCAGCGTATAGAACATGTACTTTTTATTAGTAGGACAATGAATACATTTCACGTGCAATTTAAATATCATGTGCCCATAAACATGGAAAATAGGCAAAATTATACAAACTGACACCTACGGGAAGAATTGTTATTATAAAAAGTGGAAAGCAGGAAAACAACGAAACGAAAGAATTGCATTTTATTTACGAAGCCACTTTGTCAGACAGTGTCGACGCCGGTCAACAGGACACGCACGATGACGTAGGCCGGCTCGGTTGCGCATCACCTCGAGTCATTCATTTTCGATTGCTGTCACAATTACAGTATCAGAAATGTCACGGAAATCCCAGAAAGAAAGAATGGTATCGCAGAATGTGAGCATATTATTTGTTATGAGTAACCTTATATATATATATATATATATATATATATACAAATAAAAATCGCATACAATACTGTTTTATTGTTGTCGTGCGGGCGTGTGTGCGTGCGTGCGTGTTTGGGTATGCTTACGTATATATATATATATATATATATATATATATATATATATATATATATATATATATATATATATATATATATATATAATTATATAATTATATAATTATATAATTATATAATTATATAATTATATAATATATGTATATATATATATTGTATATATATTGTATATATATTGTATATATATATATATAATATATATACACATATATATATATACACACACACATATATATACACTATATATGTATACATATGTCTATATATATATATATATATATATATATATATATATACACACACATATATATCAGTTAAAACAAACAAATATACAGCAGAATTTACACAACACTATATATATATATACATATGTATATATATATAATATAATATATATATATATATATATATATATATATATATATATATATACACATAAATATCCAGTTAAAACAAACATAAATTAATTATCTTTTACATAGATTGCTCCTAAATCCTCGAATTATCTGACAACAAAATTTAAACAGTAAACAATCAGTGGCATATATACACATTATATATATATATATATATATATATATATATATATATATAATTATTATATATAGGTATATGGTGAGACACGGACAGTGAATATTGGTTAATGCATCCACTTGACATGCCAACGGCCTTTAAACAAATGTATAAGTAGTTGAACAGTTTACATTTTCAAAACTGTATTACTTCCGGTTATGCTTTTTGTAGGACTGTTCTGATGACAGGATCACATTGGAATAACTATATTCTCTCCTGGGTTGACCAGAATGTGTTTAGGTGTTTTATAAATGAATTTATTGGTCTAGCTAACCAACTCTAAGTGGGAATGCATTTTTTTAATTTGATTATTTGGCGGAATAGTTGTTTAACTAAGTAGCGTACTGCATGTAATTGTCATCAATGACACCATTGTATTTATAAATGGCTTGGCTATAGATCCTAGCTTGCGGGTATCTTAAGAATATATAAATTGTTGTTGCTCAACAACACTGTACTCTTTTACATAACTTTGTCTTGTATCTTTGCAACTTAAACAATATTATATAATATTAATACTTTCAATTAACTATATTTGTCTAAATTTTATGAAATGCAATTATACCTCTCAAATTGACAGTGCAACTACAAATTAAATGACTAATACAAAATTCATAGCGCAAACGATTCGTCTGAACCGTTTTGGCGAAAATTGGCCACACACTGCATTATCTAGTTGAACCGCATGGCCATGGGAAATGCCATAGCCGGTGTCGTCTACTGCGACCATATATCTATGACTGCAACTGAACAGTGCTAGTCTAGATTCTAGACTTCCCCGACCATGTATCCTCAAATGTTGTCCAACAACTAACAACCAACAACACCAGATGTTTTATAGTACCCACAGCCCACACTGAACAATTTAAGAATTCATTTTTTTTTTAAAAAAAAGCCGACTGGAACCAACTAAACGAGTCGTAGGTCCAGGCTGAAACCATAACTGACTTCAGTCGCCTGACCGGCGGCTCAAACCCTCAATACCATGCGCACACACCCCTGTCGTATATGATAGCCAATATTGGCTTCTTTACGACGTATCCCATTCAGATTCAGACCGTCGCCACCTTTCGATATGCTTAAACAGAATTTATGCTCATAACAAACTATTTCCCCGCGCATGTTGTCATTTATAATTACAATAACTTCCTGTTTTGCCTATGTACAGCCCTATGAGGCTTTCATAGATAGGCTTTCATAGCCCGTCCATTTCCTATTGTTGCGGGCAAACATAATCTGCCTATGCCTAGCCGAGATACAGACATGGATTCGTGCCAAGCTGAACGTTCACGAACAGGCAATGTTGTTTACGTCTAGTTGGCGCTACGAATCTTCGGCTTGCTGCTCGGCTAGCTCCATATTGAGCACTTCGTCCAATCAGCGCCCGACGTTGTTTACGTCTTGTTTTCCGCCTGGGGAAAGAACGGGTTGTTGTAGAAGTTTTATCTGCTTACAAAATTGCCTCTCGACGACCCCGATGATCGAATGAATGTGACGGAACCTTAATCAACGAATTTACGACGGCACCCGCCAATGAACGATTGTTTCGGCGGACGCGGAAATGTACACGGTAAACCTTCGTCGTACGACAAAACTGCAATGACCGAGCTTGTTGTCACAAGCCAAGGTTCAACGATAAGTGTAAAAATGTGCGCTTTATATCTTCCGATTTCTCCGCATCGACATCACCGGTGATCACGACGTACAGTGATTTTAGGGGCGCTAGATGACGAAACATATTGTATTATGTAGATGCACGTGAAATTGTGTGCCTGTACATACGCGCAGCATGTGCTTGTTTATGTCGCAGTGATTCGGGAAAATCATTCGTGGATTGAATCCTTCATTAAGTATCGTGTACTGTGTTCGTGCACGCAGACGCCAGCGACTGTTATTACCCGCCTATCATTACTACAGCGACATATTTTATGAATATTACTCGATAATTGTACCCACACGTGTAACGCGCCGGCTAGATCATTACGGATACCGCGGATTCATGGATCGTGTTACGAAACGCTGGATCCATTGGCATTGCTCTGCGTTGTACTATCGGTTTGATCCTCGGCGTCGATAAGACGTTGCGCATGGTGAACCTTGCGCATCATTAGGTGCGTTGTTGAGACATGGATCCACGGGGTCTTCTGATCCTGGTCTTGATCGCCTCTTTGGCTCACCTGGGCCCGGAACCCGGAGCGTGGCAAGTGACGGCGGCTGCTGAGGAGCGCGTCGAGCATGGTAAGTGACGGTCGGTGTGATCGATTGTCTTGTTTGTGTCTGTCTGCCTAGCCGAGATGTTATGAGCTTATTCGCAGCCCAGCCTTTGGGAATCATCCCAGCGACACCTTTCCCTGTGCTTTGGGAGCTCTAATGTTGAATAAGACAAGAACAAGATGCTACATCTGTTATATTACTAGCCAGATTGTTGACCTAATTTGTGCATAACAGTTGTTGACCCCTCAACATGTCACAAAATTAATTTACGAAGCCATACATTTTATTGCAACATATTTTTCATAATTTGTAAATCATTGCACTAATTAATTTGTTGATAAATTATTATGCATTTCAGACACAACAATATTAAGGGAAATAACAATTGCAATGTTGATACTAAGTTCAACACATGTGGTTATAAATATATTACTAGTTATTGTCACGATCAAGTAATTAATCGATAGGCTGAATATTCTTTTTCTGTATTTATTTGAGCCAAATAAATTTGTAATAATTCTATCTATGCTACAGCTTGTATCAACATGGAAAGATGATTTTTTAAATATAAAATTTAAGAAATTACACAAGGGGACTTAAAAAACCCGATGTTATTGGGTATGAAAATAGTTTCTGTGTTCTCTGTCTTGTGTTGTGTTCACACAATATCAGTCTACCCATTGCTGACAGTCAATAGAACCATGCATCTCATACTTGAACTTTGACCTGTTTTAACTAAGTTAGATAGGATTACATATTTTGTCAGATTTTAATTAATGATAGTTTCTGTTTATCCTTGAGACCCCCCCTGGGTGGCACTGGTTAATAGATATATGAATTATTAAATTGTTGTCTCTGTTTTGTGAGATAAAGCTTGTCACACATGCTGTGCTGTTTGTAGGCACATAGCAGCACAAAGAGTAAGTCCATTGTTTTGGTAACTTGGTTAATTAGTTAATTGTGTTGTAAGTGCGGATTATGGTATGTCCATTGCTATATGTACAGCTTGTGCAGATGATTGGCTCAACAATAGATTGTTTACAAACTGATTAGCATACAGCATCCACAGGAGATAGCCTGCTGTCTTTGCCTTTAGACATTCATGATTAAGTAACCATAAGCATTCTGAAGAAATATTTACTCAAATGTTGTCATGCTTGTTAATTGAGTATGCATTCATGAATGAATTGGTGGATGAAAGGCACAAGGGGTATGCTGTATTATGCAATGTGTGAAGTTGTAACAAATACATAAGCTGACCTGTTAAGTAGTTTATAGGGCATGTGGAACTGAGCCACTGTATAATATGTCAATGGATATGTTTGTTAGAATCTGTAGGTCAATGTCTGTGCATGGTATTTGGTTTCATATCTTGGTAAGTTAATTACCACTGAAGCTTTATCTGAAGAAAGTGTATAAAAATCTGCACCTCATCAACTTGAAGTTGGTGTACCTGACACCCAGTTACGTATCTAATGTTGGTGGCATATTGTCTATTAACGAGAATGCACACTGAAGTAGTAGGAAATGGAGCATAAGTACATTTTGACAAAGTGCTCATGATATTTTTGACCTTTAAAAATAAATCAAACCTGTTTTCTATTATGGCTGTCGAGACGGAGTTTTCTATACGTCTGCTAACAAAGAACACAGTTTAAATGTACTTTGACATGTGTTTTTTTGACCTCATTCAAGCACATTATATAATGTTTTTGTTACAGTTTTTAGTTGTTTGTTTGTGATCAGATAAGCTAGTGGCTTGGGAAAGATATTGTTAATGATTACTTCGATAGGTCAGTGCATACAGAATTCAGCAACCCACCATTGGCATAGCTCTAGCACCCCATACACATCTATGACTGATTTGTTTTTTACATTTCGGTAAAATGACTATGTGAAACGTATATTTGTGGCAAATATAGATATCAAGGCAATGAAAGCAAGCACAATTTCTTGCCGGTAACATTTATGTGAGGTAGTCTGTTTGTGAAGTCACTCAAGCATGTCGTGCACATGTTTCGTAGCCACTCAGCCATGTCGTATTTCAAGTGAACACAGTAGTGCTCTGTTTGGTGCCACCAAGTGCGTTGTTGATAATCTTTTATGAGTATCACTTGAATCTTGTCAGTTAGGTTTTACGGTCTGCTAGCCACCGGCAGTAGAGACACTGGTAGACTTCTGAGAATGTCTGTTCAGTAAACATGTAGTCACATGGTGTCAGTCTCTTCATTGCTTTTGGGATATCAGTGATCATTGTTTAGTGTAATGTTTGCCAGATTTTCTCATTCTTTATTGTAAATTTATGATTATTATGACATTATAAATCTACATCTTCTACTGATACAAGCTAAAATATCGTTTTCATGGTATATGGATTCTCTGTACATATGTAATTTAGTCAACATAAAAAATTAAAAGATCTGTTAAATATTATTATTTTTATTCCCATAAAATAATATTTTAGCTCGTCGTAACAAATCTAATAAAAGATACAACACCTTAGATCTCAAACATTGTCAAAAGAAGTTAATAAATTTCTGAAAGTACGCTCAGTCCAATATTTTAAAACACTCGAAGCCAGGTGTGTATATGGTACAATTTCTTTTTTGTTTTTTGTCACCGTTTCACGATACTTTTATAATTATTATATTGATTATTATTTAAAAAAATTATTGACTTATAAACTTTGCATTGGTCATATAAATAACTGGTGGTTTCTCATCAGAAATTTGTATTAGAGAAGTAATTAAGTACTACTACTTTTATTTTTAGTCAGTATGCTAATGATTATGAGAGACGTCGTTTTTAGCAGTCGACAAGTTAAGATCTGTTCCAAGCAGGGTTGGCTCCAAATACAAATTTTGGGATCAAATTCAAATACAAATACACTGCTTTTCCAGATTTCAAATATCCCAAAATAAAAATTTCCAATACAAATGCAGTGTCATTTTTTATTCAAATACGATTCAATTTAATCAATTACATTGCCATTTTTGAAACATGATTCAAATGTGGGACAACATGATTCTTTGAAGCACCTTCTGGTGAATACCTGCCTTTATGGCTATATATAAGCTTCACTGGCTTCCCATTCATTCATTGATGCTAATGTCTGACCAGCTTTGCTGTAGGCCAATGTTCTTGGTGCTACCTGCCAACCTGTGAAAAACATTCTATCTTGAGTCCTGAGCCAGTTTATGTCAGGCAATGCTTTACCTTTTGTTGGTAAATTTTATGTGTATTTGGTTGTATTTGCAAATACTTTTAAAATACAGACCAAATTTAAAATACAAATACATGTACCCTTTTGTGATTTTCAATATAAATACACAAAGTTTCTGTATTCAAATATAGTTACAAATACGTATTTGAACCCAACCCTGGTTCAAGTGTATCTCTTATTAAGGTACTCAAATTAAACTGGCCTAATATAAATAAGTTTTCATTTATTGCAACAGCATATATTTTTAACAAACAAGTATATATGTGGAAAAAAGGACAATTTTAAATTGCACCACATATTTTTAAGAAATTCGATATTATTTGACAAATATTTGCCTTATTTTGACCAAAACATATTTTTTTAATAAACTTAATAAAGTATCTAATTCTTTTATATCACAGACAGCATGCTTTGCAAATATTTTTGTGTTACTCATTTGCCATGTAAAAGAAGATGTGGTTGCACTTGCACCCAGCTAATTCCACCCAGTGTACAACTGCTCAGTGAATAAATAAAGCCATCGTACACCAGCAACACAATTTACCGTAAATAATTAAATCATGTTACCTGAAATCATTAATCACAGAAGAAACGATATGTAAGTTGCAACATTCCCGTACCCACATCATTTGATCGGGTCTCAGGTTGTTTACTCCAAACAGCCCAAACTTGGGCTAACGCAGGAGTTTGTAGTGCTTCTTGTGCGTATGCGTTTGGTTGTATGTATGTTTGTTTGTTTGTTATAACTTGTTTGTTTGTTTTACAGGCAATTTAGGTGATTGGGTGTTGGGAAGGGGAGGTTCATTATTGCTGCTTGAAAAGCTATGGGATTTTCTATTGCAGTAATGTGTGGTGGGATCATGTTCCAGATGCGAATTGCACGGGGGTAAAAGGAGAACACTGCAGTGTTGATGCGGCACCTGGTGGCGATGTAATGGCCACGGTTTTTTTATGGTTTTAGTAGGCCGGTGGTGGTGTGATGTTGATTATGTTATGTAAAATTTTGTAAAATGTCATTGCTTGTTTGATAATCCTGCGTCGCTCAACCCGATTCCTTTGGGACCATAGCTTTATGTAGAGACCCGTCCACCCGTCATTTGGACGGGTAAAAACTAATATGGACGGGTAGAAATATGGTGGACAGGTTGTGGACGGGTAAAAAAATGATGGAGCAAAAAAGGTATTCCAAAACCATAGATATTGTTAGTTATGCCTTGAAAGTGAGTGAAAATGGTGTCACATGTGTGTTTGTAATCCATTTCAGGTCATCAGACACATTTACAAGTTTGTAAACTGGCTTAACAGTTAACATCCATGTGTCTACAAAAACATGTGTGACTGACAATAATGTTATCCTGCATAAAGCCCTGCTTGGGACTGTTCGTTGTCGTAGGTCAATTAAAATAGTTTCAATGCTTGTAAAATATATTTAAAATGCATCTAGTGGATGACGCTAGAAAGCAATGACACTGGCAAATTAGTGGTCAATAATGCAGTAGGCAGCACACGAGTGTGGCGATTGGCTAGTTGACCATGCGATAATGTTGGTTTCAAAAATACTTATGAAATGATAGATCACACAAGTGTTCTAGACTTGATGGCATGTCTTCCTAGTTCCTACAATCATTGTGCAGTTGTCTTGCGTTTTGCGTGGCTTATCATAAAAAAAATTATGAAGAGGTTAGGGTGTTGGTGTCTTGGTGGTCAAACCATAATTTAGTCTCTTGTAGCAGCTCTTGCATAGTATATTTCTGTTCATCATACTAAGTCTTAGTTATATAAACTAATGATTATTTTATACTGGTCAGTTATTGTTATTGTGTTGAGATCTTGCCTGTGAACATTGTTAAGGTAACTCAGCTCAGCTATCTACAACCGAATTGCTGGTTTCAACAGAATAAATACTCTAAGTGATCCCTTACTACTCAGCGAACTAGGTATTCGCCAGGTGCTAATGGCATATGTCTAATTAGTGTGCATCTTAGTTGGACATATTCACATTTCTACCGGTAACAGTCATTAATAATCTAGGCTCTTATTCAGGTGTGGTCAAAAAGGATATAAAAACTGTGAAGTCAACAGGTATGTGCACTAGGGTTAAGTGAAACGATCGCATGTCGTTGCAGTAATTTGATAGTGGGGGAGAGGACGTTGGATTATAGATTCCTGACATCGCCAAAAATTGGATGTTTGCTTATTACGACATGTACGTTTACTAGAACGAATGTGGCAGTAACGGTATATTTATTGTTGTTATGACATGTGCTGGTTGCCCTGGTGTGTGTGAATCAGTGGTAGGTATGTTAAGGTAACTTATGATTTAATGTTTATTGCATGAACTCAAATTTGATATAAGAACAAAGGGACAACGTCCCCCTTAAACACGCAACTTTGTAGGTAGACTATAAACTTGTGGGCATGTGCGGTTAGAATGTTAGTTATCCTTGTGACAAATCTAACTTTCAATGACTGACGCCAACTACAAATACAAGCGACCAGATGCTGAACCATGTGACTGCGTATATTTCTTAGTCAGAGTCAAAATAGTCTCACATGTATAGAAGATGTGGTTTCTCTGTTATTATTGTCAGACATAATAGCTACCAGTATTACCTCTTACGATACTGTTGCTGGTGGGTGGTCCGTATAGTTCCGTCGCTGTTGCAGCTTTCATCAGCGTATTGATGTCGTGGTTGTGTCATATGACCTTGTCATGTGACAACCGTCAACCATAACATCAGTCTGGTGTTGAAGGCTGAGCTCACTCTGGAAGCGGCTTAACTGAAATATTTGGACCAACAACACTTTATTGTGAGTTAATTATGTATGACAGTATTTATTTGTGTTATGAAACTGTGACATGCAGATGATCAACTACTTGGTAATGAAGCGACACTGATGTTGCCACCAGTTTCATGACGTGTGTTTAGATAGCCACTACTATATTGCTTCATGTCAATTTGCCGGGAATAAGATGCTATTTGTAGTTTGCTGTGATATCCATAGTGGCGCTGGCCTGGAGGGGGTGTTGCTCGTGTAGACTGTCATTTAATCCAAGGTCACTCACTTCTGTCTGCAGCTAGTTGGCCGTTCGCTTAACATGTTTTGCTCATTTTGTCCTGTCGTTCAATGTCTTTGTTGATTCTGAGAGTTTGTTGAAAAATGATTAATGCTATTTCATTCCATCACATATTCTCGTGACGTTGACCACATTAATCATCTCTTTACAATGGAGACAGTGGTTAGATTGATCAAACTTTATATAAATTTTTTCTCTAACCATTTGGACATCGAAGAAATTATGAAATATAGAATTCCGGAGAATCTATTTTATGCATAAGTGTATTTTAGAAAATATTCTGAATTAATAATTGTTTAGCGTCATGTGGTTGAGTCTTCAGTTGTTAGCCTGGCAAATGGTGAGTTTTACGGACTGTGCTTCAAATGAGTTGTACTGGAAGTGGAGCAGGGGTTGTGGTTTGTGAATTATCACTGTTGACAGCCTCTGCCCACTATGCCTGGCCTTCAGTGTGGCAAAACAGTCAGGTGAGACAACCAATAAAATATTTATTACACAGATCTCATTACCATAGCTAGGCTGTCTCAGTTGTTGAACCTGTAATCAGAGGCCCAGCGTCCCACCTCCCCCCACTCAAGACTGACCTGGATTGAGGACACTTGCCTGTCTGATTCGTCCTGATAAGGTCAATGTCTATGTGGTAAACAACTTCAAATGGCTCGCTCTGGTCAAGTGTGGTTGGTCATTTGGGTATTGTAGCCATTTGCCAAAACATCTGGGCTCCGCAGTGTGTGGGAGTGTGCGGCCCTTTACAAAAACAAATTGTGAATCGAATCAGTTGATGCATCAAATGAGGGTGTGTGTGTATGTGTCTAAATGTGTAATTATATATTAGGTACAAGTGTGGATACAGTTTAGTTTTGTGACATTGCCACTGCATATACACATAGGATTTTAATGACTAGGTATGTTTACAAAATAATTATTTTATGTCTTCCATAGTACATTTATAAAGTGTTGATGGTTAGTTTTGAAATCGTAATAGCTTTAAAACAACGCCACCATGAGTGAAAAACAAGTCATGCCATAATGTTTTAAATGCTACCAAACATAATAATTGTGATTGGTAACATTTGTATTAATTGTAATAACTAATATTATTACTGAATGGAATGCTTGGTTCCAATGTAAAATCAACACCTAAAATATCAAAATATAGCACAGCCTTTTCTCAAGTAGGTTTTGAGAAGCAGTGTGACAGCAGTGACAGTAATAGCAAAATACCCATAAATAAATAAATCAAGCTAGCTACAGACAGTGCTCCAATTGGAATAAACCAGTACGAATAAAATTAATATTGAATCATATTAAAACGGCTGACATCATTTTGTAGTTGTTAAGAAGACATCAACTGTGCAACCACAGCACTAACTTTAAGATCTGCTGTAACTGTGTAGACTTACAAGAGAGTTGTACGTAGTATTTGTGGTTCACAGATGTTGCCAACGACCACATGTTGTGGCTTCTGGGACTTAGTTTATGGCGTTGACAACAGCAATAAATCGCAACATTCACTCTGTACAATTAGCTGTCAAGTGAAAATCCAACAGCTGCTGTTATCACCTTCCACTATTTTGCTCATGAAATTGTTTCTGTTGACTCTATTTAGTGTTTGCTGTCATAACTCATGGTATTGCATGCAATTGATAACAAATTCCTGGTACATCAAACGTAAAGTCACAGTGGGTCTCTCCATGCAGACCTGGTGTCAAATACATTGAAATGGGTTTAAACACTTGAACAAATACTCTTGAGGAATTCAAATACAAATACTTTGAAATGCAAACGTATTTAAATGCAAACACATTGGAAAGTATTTCAAATACTTTTTAAGACAATAGACTTTTCTGTGTACAGGTTTAATGTTGACCTTTCATCAGATTGTGGTTTGCGATGCATGCATACATCATAATGAGTTTGTCACAGTCACTAATATATTATTGATTTAATCTTGCAAGGCTACGACACAGGTGACAGCAAAATGTTCACCAAAGTCGATCTTCAGACATGTTTTGAACGAAAGACCTGTTATTTGTGTGCAGTTTGATAGCTTAGTGTATAATCAAAACGTTTTAAAAGTATGAATGGAAGTTTATACGGGATGTCACATACAACAAGACCAGATCATGTTTCACTCAGAAATGTATGCGTTACGGTGAACCGTAACCAGAATGGACAAGTGTCTCTGTTTTCTAGTGTGAGCACTGGATGGGTGGGTGGGTGGGTGGGTGGCTAGGTTGGGGTGCATGCTGAATCACAATCTCATATTTCTACATTTTACGTGCAAAGAGAGGGGGGAGGTCATTGTCTTTGTGAAACAAGAGCAGTTCACTGAGATAGCTTCATTGTCTCCATGAACACCACTAACTGTGGACGTCAGTCGCTATCTAGGGATCTCTGCGTGGGCATATATACGCGCATGTGATGCGTGTGACTTCTTCCTGGTGCACTAACTACGTGATATATGAAGCATCGACACAAGTCAGTCTGCACCTCCCTGCCTACACCCTCAACATAAACAACAACGCCAGCCACTGACATCTGATTGGACAGATTTTCATCAAAAATGCATTGGCACTGAAATGATTACCAGTACTACTAGTCACGCCCATGAAGATGGATACTAATAAACCAATGTAGCCGTGGATTCGTGGACAAATGCTGTTTGCAGAAAGTAATATTCAAATAGTCGGAGGACTACCAGAAATTCGGACTACCAAAGATGATGACAGCAGTAGTCCGATGGACTACCACAACATTTTGGAATATTTATAGAAATTGTTGTCATGTTATTTTGCTTAAACCTGGGCCATGTATACTACCAGATATATCTGAGGACTACCAGATTTCCCAACTAAGTAGTCCTGCTGACTACCAGAAATTCTGGAGTTATTTCTACCCCTGCGACCTTGTAGACTGTGTACTGCATGCATGTTGACTCAGCGGGGTGTTCAGGAAGGATGCAAAGAAGATGGATGCAATGGCTCTGTGGTTCTAAAATTGTGCTTCTCGTGTCCACGACTGAGGGTGGCAACATGACAGTGCTCTCTGGGACTGAGGGTGGCAACATGGCAGTGCTCTCTGGGACTGAGGGTGGCAACATGGCAGTGCTCTCTGGGACTGAGGGTGGCAACATGGCAGTGCTCTCTGGGACTGAGGGTGGCAACATGGCAGTGCTCTCTGGGACTGAGGGTGGCAACATGGCAGTGCTCTCTGGGACTGAGGGTGGCCACATGGCAGTGCTCTCTGGGACTGAGGGTGGCAACATGGCAGTGCTCTCTGGGACTGAGGGTGGCCACATGGCAGTGCTCTCTGGGACTGAGGGTGGCAACATGGCAGTGCTCTCTGGGACTGAGGGTGGCAACATGGCAGTGCTCTCTGGTACTGTGATTCCTGATGCTATCACAGTTCCCTCCACATGTCATATACTGATAAGCATTATTGGGGTAATCAGGCTATATGCCACATATCCACTTACCAATCCAGCAGTGGGATATTGCAGCTGCGGACAGAGCTATTATTGTGAGCCACCTGCTGGAGTATTGTAACAACGCTGTTGAATATGCAGGTGACCGAAAATGCGGCAGTAGCAACTGGGAAGTTGATCCAGTGTCTGGTGTTTCTGAAAATATTTATTAGGCCGATGGATTCAGTATGGGTTAATTCTCATGAAAAGGAAGAATTCAGAGGAGAAATGGAGAATTGTGTTCTTGTAGATTCAACAGCACATCTGTCGTAGTGAATAAAAACGTGCGTGTGTGTGGGCGTGCGTGCGTGTGTGTGTATATGTGTGTGACAATGTGTGACTGTGTGCGTGCGTGCATGTGTGCGTGTGTGTGTGTGTGTGTGTGTGTGTGTGTGTGTGTGTGTGTGTGTGTTTGTCGAAAGATGACACTTGAATTTCACAAGTACTCACTGACTTGGGGTACTTTAACTGGGTCTTTAAGTATAAATAAAGGTTTAAAGGAAGCTTATGTAAGACAAGGAAGTTACCAGTGTGGAGTCTTCAGTAGCAGGACATGCATGTCTTGTCCCTTTCACATAAAGAGCCGTGGCACAGTAGTTGAAGCACTGACTTCATCTTAGAGAATGTGGGATCAAATACTGTGCTGATGTATTTGATTTTTGGATGAATTGCTTTGAACCTGACATTGTTCAGTCAACTGTATGAATGTGTACCTGACTATAGACAGGCATGGATGTTAGTGTATGAATAGTCTTCATGCAGTAATTGCAGCATGGCTGAATGCTTCCTGGAGAAGTCAAGATTGTAGACTTTATAATGCACTGTTTGTGTATAAGAGCTTATTTTTTGTAGGTTCATGGGTCTGTTAAGCTGGCAGGCATCGACACATCTAGACATTTTTCACCTACTGTGCACTGCCAAAAGAATAATTGAAACAGACAATATCTATGTCAGTCGCTGTGGTCGGTCATGTTATTATTAGAGACGAGATAATGCAGCTTACTAACACAGCAAGAATTCTGCCATAGTATCACTGCGGCAAAACTTCACCAAAATAATTATGAAGCCTGGCGTACTACAGTATCTTCATGAGGCCATTAATAGCATACCAAAGTATTGCATAATGAAATCACACCCACGCAAAGCTTACCGGCAACCACTGCAGAAAACTATCACTAAA
Organism: Ridgeia piscesae; assembly: GCA_025642075.2. NCBI lineage: Eukaryota > Metazoa > Annelida > Polychaeta > Sabellida > Siboglinidae > Ridgeia > Ridgeia piscesae. The sequence continues at coordinate 558,647 of JAODUO010000090.1, read as the reverse complement.
TCATGCTGCGTATGATATATTTAAGGTAATTAACAGCTCTGTGCTGCGTGTAGTTGGAGTTGTTTTCACCTACCTGTGATACCAACGGTGTCTGCCATGTTCGTCTCAGTTGTCTGTCTTTTGTAAAGTAACATGCTTTGAGTGAATTCAACCAGACAAGTATTTATATACAGAATCAAATGATCGATAAACTTGTCTTGTTTGTGTTGCTTTTGGCATGCGCGGTTATTACGTGAATTAAAGTTGAAGTAATTATTGGTTTCTCTCCTGACAACGCACTCAGATCAGGCATGGATGTGACTGTCACTATTCTCATTTGATGAGATGCTTGACAGGTGTGATCCTAAATGTGTCGCAAAACGTTTTACTCTGTGAAATGTCACATTCTGTCAGCCTGTTATTTACTGTTCAGTCTAACGGAACTGAAAAATAAGATTCTCTTTACAAAATACATTGCATCAGCTTGGTAGATATTTCTGAAGAGATTACAAGGATGTCTGTGGTGGACACAATCAAATATTCACAGTTTCACAGATTTATCAGTGTTTCGTTTGGATGCCATTTCCCATAACACAGTGAAAGATTTGGTCTGTTTCATGTGATACATGGCACCGTGGTGACATACAATATTTTGACACACCCAGTCACACACATACACACATAAGAGCATTGTCTTGACAGAATACCAACAGTTTGGTTGCCGATTGTCAAGAAGTACAAGAATAGCACAGGCTTGTCTGCATTAACACTACAAATGCTGTCTTCTTGGAATTGTGCCACATTGATGGCAAACATAGTCACTCACATGTGTAGCTGCTACCATGAAATATAGTTGTTATGATCCTTGTCATGTAATTAATAATTAGCATGTGTTGCTTGCCAAATAGCCCTACAATGCTACACAAACAAACTTGGATTTATAACGAACTTGAATTTTGATTAATTGAGAAATACAATGAAATAATATTAACTAATATGAACCAATATTACATTTTAGATTCTGTTCAAATAGATCATAATATTATATATATTTTTACATATTTTACACACAATACCCAAACGACAGTGTAATTGTCTTGATAGGGAAGAATAAAGTTGTACTGTATAATTTCCAATTCATTTGCCAGTTTTTCCTTTAAAAGTATTTGTGCAAATTACAGACATGGGTAAAACAAATTCACAGTCATAACAAACACTTTTTCTTGAACAAATTTTGCCATATGACAAAATTCTGTCCAACTGAAAATTACCAGGTTGTTATGTAAACAGTTGACACTGATGACCTGGAAGGACTGTGTGACAGCACACCCCACCAGCGCCAGAGTAATTAGGTGAGTGAAGGAACTCATCGCAGGTGATTATTACCTGCATCAACTGACAAAAGGGTATTGATCGATATTAAAGAAATCTGGTATTGAAGCATCACTATCACCATCCATATACCACGACTGTCCACTTATGGACCGTGACTGTCCATCCACGTACCGTGACTGTTCACCGATAGACCGTGACTGTTCACCGATAGACCGTGACTGTCCACCATAGGCCGTGACAATCCATCTACAGACCGCGATTGTCAGTTTGTAACTCTGCATCCGTAGACAGACCACGACTGTCCATCCATCAGTTTGTATCTGTCCATCGGTAGACTTTGACTATCCATCCAAGAGACCGTGGCTGTTCATCCAACAGACCGTGGCTGTTCATCCAACAGACCATGGCTGTTCATCCAACAGACCATGGCTGTTCATCCAACAGACCGTGGCTGTTCATCCAACAGACCATGGCTGTTCATCCAACAGACCATGGCTGTTCATCCAACAGACCATGGCTGTTCATCCAACAGACCGTGGCTGTTCATCCAACAGACCGTGGCTGTTCATCCAACAGACCGTTGCTGTTCATCCAACAGACCGTGGCTGTTCATCCAACAGACCGTGGCTGTTCATCCAACAGACCGTGGCTGTTCATCCAACAGACCATGGCTGTTATCCAACAGACCGTGGCTGTTCATCCAACAGACCTTGGCTGTTCATCCAACAGACCATGGCTGTTCATCCAACAGACCATGGCTGTTCATCCAACAGACCGTGGCTGTTCATCCAACAGACCGTGGCTGTTCATCCAACAGACCGTGGCTGTTCATCCAACAGACCGTGGCTGTTCATCCAACAGACCGTGGCTGTTCATCCAACAGACCGTGGCTGTTCATCCAACAGACCGTGGCTGTTCATCCAACAGACCATGGCTGTTCATCCAACAGACCATGGCTGTTCATCCAACAGACCGTGGCTGTTCATCCAACAGACCGTGGCTGTTCATCCAACATACCATGGCTGTTCATCCAACAGACCGTGGCTGTTCATCCAACAGACCTTGGCTGTTCATCCAACAGACCATGGCTGTTCATCCAACAGACCATGGCTGTTCATCCAACAGACCGTGGCTGTTCATCCAACAGACCGTGGCTGTTCATCCAACAGACCGTGGCTGTTCATCCAACAGACCGTGGCTGTTCATCCAACAGACCGTGGCTGTTCATCCAACAGACCGTGGCTGTTCATCCAACAGACCGTGGCTGTTCATCCAACAGACCATGGCTGTTCATCCGACAGACCGTGGCTGTTCATCCAACAGACCGTGGCTGTTCATCCGACAGACCGTGGCTGTTCATCCAACAGACCATGGCTGTTCATCCGACAGACCGTGGCTGTTCATCCAACAGACCGTGGCTGTTCATCCGACACACCATGACTCGGTAGCTGTGATTGACTTGTCCATGATCTTCAGCAACACAAGCCCAAGACGTGTCCTACCAAGTCCCTGCTAGTAATTGTACAGATGTGTACACATGATACAAACTAACTGATGCATGTAAATTCAAGCAGAATTCTCTGTGTTGCTTATCCGTAAGGTGTAGTGACACGGGCCACAGCCGGATGTACATCTAGTAAACGTGCTGAGGTCTACTGTATAAATATAATGCAGTACCTCAGTCACAATAACACTCTCAACTTTCTCTCTCACAGGATATTTTACATTAATTATGGCCTGGTCTGTTTTGTTACCAACACATTCTAATGAGTGTTATGTAAAGCGATAAGTTGATTCCGACAGGGCAATATGTGATGACGCCGTGTGAAGTATTTACTTGAACCGTCCACAGACTTGAAGTGATGTCAGTGCTAAAGAAGAGGTGTCGGATGGCCCTGAAGTGACTGGGTTGTTATGGTGTGTCACTCAATGGCCCTTCTAGCAGCGGCAACAAGGATGTTGTTGTTTGTTGACTGACGGCCTGGAATGTTACAAACTTGTACTCAACTGTAATGAATTCTCAGGCCTCCTTTACTGAGTAGTTGATCCTCCCAACGTGCCCCAGTGGTTCCTTGTAGTGCCTAATTGAAGGGGTGCATAAACAAAACTGTATATCAGGTAAAGAAGTAGCGCAAGGTCGTTGTAAAAATAGGCAGGACTGGGTCATAGAATCACCCCACTGTCACCCCGCAGTGTATACAGAAACTATACATCATGGGCTTTGTAACACACCCCATTTCACCCTTGCTAATACTGTATACACAGCCATACCACAGGTGTTTTCTTACACTACACGATTCTGTATCTATAGTGTATAGTAGTAAGCATGTCCCCCCCTTCATGTTTTCATTAACAATCCATGTGTATATTGTTACGCATGGCAACAAAGCTAAACAAATTCACAGCGATCACAAATGGAATTCAACTGTAAGATATACTGGGCCAGATCTGCAAATATTATTGTATTCCCCAGATATTGTGTAGCTGCTGATTTTTAAAACTGTTTCATTTCTGTTGTAATTTCTTCTTTCAGATCAATCAGATGTAAAATTACAAAGGTAATTAGTTATTCATAAAATCACTATTTCTGCTGCATATGTTGTCAGAGGACACTAGGGGTTATGACAAAACTGTGACACTTGAAGTTAGGACTCTATATGTTGTCTCCTGTGGACTTTTGTCATCACTTCAGCGTTGTGACATTTCCTGTTGACAACCAGTTTCCTTTCTATAGTCGCCAGTCACCTGTCGTTAGTGGCTTTGTACGAACCAGGATCTGTCTGTAGGGTAACAACACTCCTGCCTACCTCAGGGTGCATCGAGGCAGGCCAGGCCGAAGGGTAAACAGGCACGGTATCTGCGTACTGATCACTACATACTTGCTGCTTTTTGAATGGTCGGCACCAGCATTTGTGTGCATCAGCATTCATTAGAGCAGGAAACATTTTTTTGTGTGCTTCGTACACAGATTACGCAGTATGCCGTGTCCATGGCTGGCCGAGATTGAACGGATAACATAGAGGTCTGTCCCATCGTGAGACGAGTGTCTTCACTAGCAGTCATCTGTCTAAGTATCTGTACATCTGTGAAGCGACCTGATCAGAATCACCGGCGTGTGTAACGTGTACACAACATACATTTGCCCCTGCCCTACTGACCCATCACCCCTCAGTGTACAACCACCGGAGCAGGGCGACTTATCGATTGGTCAGTGTTCATGCAACGACAGCCCTTGTTCATGTAGCTATTTTGGGCCGTGCCATGTGACGTGATCATTTCACCCCTGGTGCTGTTGTTTACCTTAGAGTATGACCCAGTAACTTAGAAGTGGGGTGGTCGTCTTGCTTTGTCCCCAAAAGCTCAGCAGCAATGGCTGTAGACATGAGCTGGCGGCAGACGTTTCCCCGAACTCCTTTCTGTTTAGTTGTGCGACCACAGACGTTGTCAGATACACTGTCTGGCTAGAATCTTTGGCTTAACCTTCTCCAGGCTTCATTCTCTTTGGGCTGGACACGCCTTTCTACAGTTCCTTCTAAGACGCATTCTCTTCTTTTCACCCCATCCATGAGCTGAGTTTTTAGGCTGTGCCTTCCCATCACTTCCGTTCTGTCCCGATGGAATTTGCCTTTTGCCTTGTTCATTGTAGATTTGCCAACTGTTTGCAGCCAGCATCACTGACTTATGCAATCCAGAAAATTAATATGAAAATGACTGGCAAGTAATGAATCTTGTCAGGTAATAATAGCTGCGTTGAAACATGTCACGTCACCCACGTGTATAGAATAAATACAATAGTTTAAACAACAGCAATGTTGTTGTAGGATCGTAACAATAATTTATTTGTAAGAAAGTACAGCTTTCTATGAATGGCGTTGGTGCAGATTAAATGTGCGTCAGTGATGCCGTTGTCTGTGTGTTTGGGTGTACAGGACCAACCATAGAGCACTACACATGTGGCTGAACTGCGTGAGTACTTCAAAATGAGTCAGCTGAAAAATGGACAAACAGATTAACCCATTTTATCTGGAATACAACACCAATTGTAAAGGTCCAGTTTTTGGTGGATGTAAACAAAGGTTCACGCCATTATTTTAGTGACTACTCTGCCACTTTCGGGAAGGTTTAGCCCAAAGAGGAGGAGCTGTGAATTAAAATCAACATCGTCAGTTTAAATGATCGTTCATCAACAGAGAAATGTTGTGATAAATTATTGTAAATAAAATATATCTTGTGTGTCATTGTGGTAGAGTGTAGTGAAATTAGTTGTGTTTTAAATTGTGCTATTGTTTACATCATTTGTTTTATTGCGTGCTTATGGTCGTAGCAGTACAGGAGTATTTTATGCTGACGAAAAAACGGTCGGAACATATTCAACAGGATCATTAAATGCAATTTCATAGGCAGTTTACCTGCAGCATATGGACTGTCATATTAAGAACAATTTACAAAGAAATGCTAGCTGCTAAATCTGGGAACATACTTTGTTCACTTCATAAGTGCATGCATGCATTTAGGAAATTATATCTAATTGGATGATTCAGTTTAATAATGCCACATAAATTAGACAGTACATTTTTTGAATAAATCAACAAATTATCACTACAACAATGGCTTGCATAATGCAGTGTTATATGTAACATGGGCCAATTTAACATGGTTAAATGGAGTGATAGAAATGTTTATATATCCAGCAGGCTATGCGATAAATAAAACTACAAACTACTAAATTGCATGCTTGTCATGACAAGTAACTAAATGTCAACTAAATGGCCATACGGGTGACATAATTCGTTCAGGTTGTGATTTAACTGCAATTTTCAAGTCGTATGAGATTCAAATGTCAGCTTTCTTATGCATACTGCTTATACATACCGGCTTGTTTATAGAAACAAATGGGAAGATTTAACTCTTCAGTTACGTTGCTTTATTTGAGTAGATAATTTACTACATGTCTATCAGGTAGTCTGAAATGCGAATAACTCTTGAATGTCGCCTTTTGATTCTAGTTTGAATAAGAACAACATATATTATGTGTACAACATTCTGTTGCAGTAAAAATCTAAGTAATGTCAGTAAATCGCTGGTGTAATGTTTGAAGACACATTACGGAGCAGTGTAATGTTTCTAGCTGTGTGTTCAGTGTTATGTGATCACAGCAGGCTGCTGGAGGCCAGGCTTGCCACTGTGTGAGTCACTAGATGTAGTCACCTTCTAAGAGCCCTATGTGGGGTTAGGTTTGACAGCAGCAAGGTCACAGGGCGAGAATGGTGCAGTGATCAACATCATTAAGCTATCAGGCCTCATTAACTGCTGCTGCTGTGATTGCTCTGTGAGACTGGGTTGTAGAGAGATCTGACCTGCCAGGGACAAGTGAGTAGTCTATTGCTGGGTCTTGTCATGGATGGTGTCTATTTCTGCTGGTTTCCAGCACTCTGGTAATGTTATTTAAACTTACTAGTGTATACACGGGTCTTACTGGGTATGAAAATATCGACAGAAATATTTGTTCTCGGTTAAGGAAGGGTGAAAAACTAGAGGACATGGAATTACATTAGCAAAGAAGCAGTGTAGACTAGATATTAAAAATTCTCATTTTTCACAAAGAACAGTAAATTAATGGAATCGATTATCAGTTGATTGTGTAGGTGTTAGTAGTGTTAATATATTTAAAATAAAATTTACATATACCTAAGAAGGGTGGGTTACATTTAGATAGATAGGTTGGACTCTCAATAAGTCAAAGGGCTTCCTTGTCCACCTGCCATCTAGAGTTGATTCTCTAGGTGGCAGTCTTGTTAAATCTTATTAAATATAAATCTTGGTTACAGTGGTCTTGTGAAGTCTTATTCAACTAGTTTGCCTTTCTCGGAACATATCGCTAAATTGACATGTTTATGCAGGCACTAGAGGGAGTGACTGCCGGGAGATTGGCACCCCCAGTGGTTCTTTTGCTTCGAGAAATTAAATGGGATCAACATTAACCCTGGAGGTGACCACGAAAAAATTCTTTGTTCCTATAAAAATCACAACTTCAATAATATTGGTCATAAAAATATGATTGATGCATCATTTTAACGCTAAAGGAATGCTTATTGTATTAAAATGATAATACCTGTAGAAAAAAGAAATTGTGTGGATGTTTATATCTGAAATTAAACTAAACAAATAAACAAACATTTCATCCTGCTGCCAAATAATGATGGTGTGGATTAATATACTTCGCCGTTTAGACAAAGGTAACATCATGTATTAGACAGTTGCTGAATAAAACAAAAATAATCAAATCTGTTGAGAACTATAATTTTTTTTTTTTTTCGACAGCAAAATATGTTGATTCAAGCCAGCCGATTGTGGCTACATCTGTTACCATTGCAACCCACACGTATGTGGGGATGTAGACTTCATGAATGGATGCGTAAATGCATTCATCAGGGCATAATAAAATCTCCCAAATATGGGCGGCAGCTACATTACATGCTTGTAAACTCAATTGTGAAGAATCTGTCGCCGAATCTACGCAAAAAAATATATATACAATCTAGAAAAATCTATCAGCTATGCAATGATACCAAATGTTCACGTGTCGGTTGGTTACGTGTGATAGAAATGACAATTGTTACAACAGAGGCCGGTGCCTTTGGTCCGATTTTCGGCCCTGGTCACCTCTAGTTTTAATGTGATCTCCAAGTGATAACAGATACAATATTGGAAGTCAGGTTTGTACACCAAATGTAATTCCTAACAGCTGGTCCATCTTTTGACTTCGAGTGCTTGTGTTTCAGGTTGATGGGGCTAATCATGGCATTACCACATGCTTTATTGCCTCCCTTGCTGGGTCATCACATTATCATGCCATGCTTATTACGCTGATTTCACTATTTAAAAAATTTCCAAAATAAACTAATATGCGACATAGTGTACATTTAAAAAATCTGTTAATATAATGCCAATAAAATCACCAGGTGGCACAAGAAAACTGTTTAATCTCCACCGTTGTGGCAGTAAACATGTTTGTGGTCACAGTCTTGAGTGAAGTATTTGAATGACAGGAATCACAACGTGTGTTCATGCGGTTTCCACCTGTCTGTGTTCCTCGTTTATATTTGGTGTTAACCGGAGAACCATTGACCAAAAACCATTGTGACTTGTCGTCACATGGTGATCACAGCATTGATGACATGTTTTCATGGTATTCTTCTCAAACAATTAACGAGAAAGTATCACTTTGTGTCGTTAATTATTTATTGCAGAATCATGTTGTACAGTAAATTATATCCTGTTGGCTGGCCAAATATTTTATGACGTAGAGTCAACTTCAAAATTGACTCGCTAAATGTTTAGAAGAATCAACGTGCCTGAACTCATATCTCTGATTTGTAAGCTCAGATAGTTCCATTGAAGGTGGTGGGTAACCTGGGCGTGGCACCCGATGATTCATCAATTGAAGCAAAACCATGAACATTGGTGCACTGCATGGCATTGTAAACAGCTGATAAAAATTTGTATCAATAACATTTAACCAAAAATGAAAACCATACATTAAAATATATTTTGGTTGTTACATGCTGTCAGTATGTTATAATAAATTATATGTAATTTATAAATACTAACATTATTAAAAAAATATGAATGAAGTGGCACTTTCTGTTATTAAGTATTGTGACAAGTGTACAGTCAAATGTCTCTTTATTGTCAATGCAGTAATACAGCCACCTCAGAATTAGGGTCACACTACAATAGTCCCAAATTATTTCTATTTACAATAAGTACTGATAGTTTCACTAATGCAGCCACCCTGCTATTCAGGTCGCTTTGGATCAGTCCCATGGGTGGTGTTAATCTTGTTTATATCTTCTGCAGTGACGCATATGTTGAATTAGCGATTTTTTTATAGTACAAGGGCTGTAATTTAAAGAAGGTAAGAGTAAGTGATTGGACGTGTTTAAGCACGCATGCAACAAACATGATACACATTTGTTTGTTTGTTTGTTATTTTGCCAGCACTGCTTGTATTGCATGGTAGTGGACTAGTGGTACACCTACTGCTATTTTAGGTATGTTTTGAATATATAAATACTATTTAGTATGCATCAAACGATTGGCCCCTGTTTCTCGCTGTGCAAACTTGCAAAGCAGTTCAAGCTGACCTGTCTAAAATAACATGTACACATATTTGCCTTATCTTTCAACAGTAGGCCTCATTCTGGGACACACCAGTGATAGTAACGCGTTGGCCAACACTCTCTAAATGCGGTTCGTTGAAACAAGAAACACCTTTCAAGTCGCTGTTTAAACAACACTTTCTGTTAATGTGTTTCGTCAAAACAAGTCACTGTTTAAACATTGGAAGTACAAGGTGTATATCAGTCACTGAAAGTTAGAAAATGTACTGCTGTGTTCTGGAACACATACCCACATGAAACAACAGAAGAAATGGTGTTCTTGAGGATGTCACGGACTGATGAGAAAAGCATCGTATGAAACCATGCTAAAGGCAGCATAGGAGCGGTGGTCGTGCGGTAGAGCGCCGGACTGTCAATCGAGGGGACGGTGGTTCAATCCCACCTACCACCTTCCTCCATTTCGAAACTTAGGCAATTTCGTTCACCCCACATTTGTCTGTGTCTTTCGGAAGAGACACTAAAAGCCGGTGGTCCCTTCTATCTGGTGTCTATGCCAGGGGAAGTAAAAAGATCCCACACAGGGGGTAAATGTGTAATGTGTAGTGTAATGTGTAGTGTAATGTATACTGTAATGTGTAGTGTAATGTGTAGTGTAATGTGTAGTGTAATGTGTAGTGTAATGTGTAGTGGAGTCACACATTCTTGTTGGACTTAGACACTCTGCAAAGGGCCCCGTCCAGTATCCGAGAAAAGAGAAGAAGAATCAAAACGAAAGATCGTAAACAAAATTAGATTACAACAAACAAGATTCATAGGCATATAATGGTAAAGATAAGGTCAGAAGATGCAGTAACAACCGGGCAGAGGGCAGAAAAAAGATGCACAGGATGTGAGACAATAAAGTAATAGATAGCCTGCCCACATGATGTGGCAGGAACGCAATAGATTTAACTACAAATGATTGTGTGGTTCCGAGACATGACATTTATAAGAAGGAGAAGATCACAAGTTATAGCTTTAATGTAACTGTTCGGTAGAAAAAAGCCAGCCTGAGAAAATTGTACAGATAGTTCCTTGCGTGATACAATGATTGTTTTACTTGTTTTTGTTGAAGGGAATTAATTATCATGGTTTTTTATTGTGGTTTTCCATTAATTAAAGTACCAAAAATGGTGTGAAGTCACCTCTACAGAAAAATAACTCATGCCTACAGACAAATTACTGTTAGATTAATGTACTTGTGTGCATTTGAACTCGGAACTCAAAGGCTGTAAACTTAGAATCATAATGAATGTTGCCAATATTTTCCTGGAATCCCTGTTGTCATGCCGACCATACAACAGGTGCTAATAGAAGCACGTAGGTGACAGTTTCACCTGGGCAGGTGTTACCACTGTTGCAATTACGTAATTTGTGGCATTTCTCAGTATAATTATCGCCTTGTTTTTGATAGACTTTCCAAGCTAAGATCAGTACAAAATAAATATAGTCAACATGCTCATATTTTACATGGATGTTGTCAAACGTTTTCGCGGTATGTGCATTTACACCAGTTAATGGCAAATGTGTTTTCTTTGTATCTGTAAATAATTCCCTTGCTGTTTTAATTGCAGTGACAACGTCCCAGAAATCATCTCGTTAGTTATCATTAATGCTAAGCCATCATCCATGAAGTAATTTCATGCCTGGTCAACATCATATGTTTCATCTACTTGTCATCATAGCTATGCCAAAATACAGGAAGTGATTTCACTGGTTGTTGTCATAGGTATGACATCATCCAATAAGTAATTTCCAAGAAGTCCTTTAACTTGCTGTCATTGTAGCTATAAATGAGTACTGTCAGTCTGTCACATCAATAATGTCCCTGGCTGTTATCATTGCCTAACATGACATCACTCAAGAAGTCATTTCCCGTACATTTCAAATAATATCTCTAAAATGTCCTTTAAAATGCTACATTATCCATTTAAAAATAGTTATGTTAAGTGAATATATATTATATATATATATATATATATATATACATACATGTATATAATATATATACATACATGTATAAAATATATATATATATATATATATATATATATATATATATATATATATGCCAATCAGGGGCTCGCTATCTACCACGGCCCGTCTAGGGTGACTTTTTTACAGATAGGCTTCTATGATAAGCACTGCTGTTGGTTAAAGTTTACGTCAGTGGGGAATCATGCTACCAGATTCCAAAAGGGGGCGTTCAGAGCTTTCCCGTAGTACCAAATATGTCCGCCATGTGTCGAGGGAAATCCCGAAGTATGTGACTTGAATAAGTGCCATTTATCGGTTCTGTTTTACAAAATTCATGCGTGAAATCTTACTAATGAAATGTTTCTTCAAAAACTATAAAAATAGTAAATAATAATAAATTATAAATGTGAGAAATAAGGTTTATACAATGTTTTCTCAAATTCAAAGTTAAACAAGTCGCACGCACGCACGCACGCACGCACGCACGCACGCACGCACGCACGCACGCACGCACGCACGCACAATATCAATTAAAATTATAAGTTATCTATTTAAAAATTATCATGCTTAGCAAATAAATAAATATTACATAAACAATATAATTACAATGTCATTTAAAATAAAAACAATTATATAAAAAAATATTAAGGTAAAATGTCATCTTCGCTGCACCATATCAATGTCACAATGAACCTATGCATATGCACAGATACGAGGAGTAGCCGGGAAGTTGATACTGACAAATGATACAGAACTGGCATCAACACTGAGCGTTGACAATAAGTGTCTGATACTGTTTGGGAAACCACGTAACTGAATAGGGAAATGTGCCGGGCGGGCGCGGGAAAATAAACTGTATTGTGACGTCACATGCAGCTCTAGTTGCCACCAGAGTTTCTCGTAATTATCCCTCTGGGTGGAGAATAACTAGAATAAGACCTGATTAATTAGTTGTGTATACGATATCTTTGTAATGTTCCTGGTGTGTTGTTGACGGAGAATAGCGACCAGATAAATTCACCGTTGTTGGTATAAACTATACTCCTCCCCGTTCATATCCTGTGTTTGTGTGTAGACACTTTTGATGCAGGTTTTATTTCCGTGGTGGAATTAACTGTTTACTGATCTAGGTAATAATAGGCCTTGCATCGTGTATTATCGGAATTACTACCATCTAGAATTACTCTTTTGTTGCTAGGAAATGTTGATTGAGTTTCGTAGAACTTCTGGGATTTGTCAGTGAATTAAGTAATTTGGCTGGCAGACAGGAAGAAATATTTTCTAAAACAAAAAATAATTATTGTTGATTACATCGCAAGTAGAGTTCTTTATTTCCTGATTCTGAATGTTTTTACATTTTTGGGAATACTATTTACAAATATTGTTTTAGGCTTTTTAATTTTGAACACAATTTTGCAGGACGTATACAGACGTGTAATATATTATAGTCCCAAACAACACTACATTGATTAATATAAAAACAAAGAATAAAAATAGTGAGAACATTTTATGCGGGATAAATTGTAATGACAAGACTGCAGCAGTGGCACCCAGCGTCAGTGAAGTCTGCGAGCAGGTTCAGCGAGTTAGGTTTATAAATCTGAGCCTCCATAGCAACAAGCTGTTGTCTTGTTTATACCTGTTTATGCTAACGTCTGTGAATATCGTCAGCCCCATGAGTGCCTAGGCTCATGTTTATAACAGTTTCCTGTTTACAGTTGCCCAGCCCAGCACCTTGTTTAGATCTGTCACAGTCTCTGTTGCAAGGATAAGGTCCCTCGGTAGTTCACTCGTTATTGCTTGCATTGTCATTTCGTGAATGATTGTCAACTAATAAGATTTATTTATAAAGTTTCATGTGTGAATAGTGAGTTGATGAAATAGTACAGGAGTAAAATGTGATGGAGACGAGTGTTTATTTGGTGCGTGTTTGTTCATTTGTTGCTGGATGACTGCAGTGACATATGACACAATGGCAGTATGACACTCACACATATTGGCCCAATGACACTGTCACACCGACACGTCTTCACTATGACATTGTCACACCGACACATTTGTTTGCTATGACAATCTCACACTGACACATGTTGCCACAATGACGCTGTCACACTGACACATGTTGCCACTGTGACAGATGTTGTCACACTGACACATGTTGCCACTATGACCGATGTTGTCACACTGACACATGTTGCCACTGTGACAGATGTTGTCACACTGACACATGTTGCCACTGTGACAGATGTTGTCACACTGACACATGTTGCCACTGTGACAGATGTTGTCACACTGACACATGTTGCCACTGTGACAGATGTTGTCACACTGACACATGTTGCCACTGTGACAGATGTTGTCACACTGACACATGTTGCCACTGTGACAGATGTTGTCACACTGACACATGTTGCCACTGTGACAGATGTTGTCACACTGACACATGTTGCCACTGTGACAGATGTTGTCACACTGACACATGTTGCCACTGTGACAGATGTTGTCACACTGACACATGTTGCCACTGTGACAGATGTTGTCACACTGACACATGTTGCCACTGTGACAGATGTTGTCACACTGACACATGTTGCCACTGTGACAGATGTTGTCACACTGACACATGTTGCCACTGTGACAGATGTTGTCACACTGACACATGTTGCCACTGTGACAGATGTTGTCACACTGACACATGTTGCCACTGTGACAGATGTTGTCACACTGACACATGTTGCCACTGTGACAGATGTTGTCACACTGACACATGTTGCCACTGTGACAGATGTTGTCACACTGACACATGTTGCCACTGTGACAGATGTTGTCACACTGACACATGTTGCCACTGTGACAGATGTTGTCACACTGACACATGTTGCCACTGTGACAGATGTTGTCACACTGACACATGTTGCCACTGTGACAGATGTTGTCACACTGACACATGTTGCCACTGTGACAGATGTTGTCACACTGACACATGTTGCCACTGTGACAGATGTTGTCACACTGACACATGTCGCCAAGTGTTATGACCCGTTGCCACACATGTCGGCACACTGACGCATGTCACATGTCGGCACACTGACACATATTGCCACTATGACACATGTTGCCACTGTGACACATGTTGCCACTGTGACACATGTTGCCACTGTGACACATGTTGCCACTGTGACACATGTTGCCACTGTGACACATGTTGCCACTGTGACACATGTTGCCACTGTGACACATGTTGCCACTGTGACACATGTTGCCACTGTGACACATGTTGCCACTGTGACACATGTTGCCACTGTGACACATGTTGCCACTGTGACACATGTTGCCACTGTGACACATGTTGCCACTGTGACACATGTTGCCACTGTGACACATGTTGCCACTGTGACACATGTTGCCACTGTGACACATGTTGCCACTGTGACACATGTTGCCACTGTGACACATGTTGCCACTGTGACGCTGCCAGTCTGCCACACTGTTTAATTAGTGTGTTTTTGCAGTCGTCAGGAGTGTCATTGTGCACAATGATTTGTCTCCTTCATTGCGTGACTACAGCTCACTTGTCAGATGTCTTGTTTTTCATCTCATCTCTCTATCATTTTCCATCATTCTTCCATACACATTCTATTTTTTCTTTTTCATTAGGTTGTTTTTCATCTATTTTTCATGTTTGTCACTGCATGGCCTGAGAACGGAACCATCTAGATGCCAACATGTCACAGGTGCTCGTATTGAGAAGCCACTTTCACCTGAGACAGTGGTGTAGTTGTCAGGGTCACTGACATGTACATTTTGGAAAGTTGAAATTGTTTCTTGAACAGAACTGAGGTTTGCTAGGCCTAGGGTATTTCTCCTCATTTCTGGGTAATTACAAAAAGTTTACCAGCCACGACTAATTAGTCAGGCAAGACTCACAAAATGGCATGTTGTATTAATACACTACAACCTTGATTGGGGTCAGTTAATCTGCTGCTAAAACAAGTTAACATTTACATTACGTAATGGAAGTCTTGTAATTAAATTATAATCACGGAGCCAGGCTAAATCTGTGTTACTTATAGTTACATCTTTTAATTATAAAAATACAGAATTCAGCTGTTGTGCTTCGTGCAAAATCAATTCAGGTTTTAAATGTTCTAGAGTTCAATCTAGGATCTTGGCGATGTGGGCAAATGGCATATCTAGATTGTAGAAAGGGGCCATTTTGGACAATGCAGTACCGAATGTACAACGTTCAAATTATGGACCAGTTTAATTACGAGTGTAGGTGTATTGTTACTTACTATACCTGTATTAGTTTATTTACTCACGAAGCCTGCGACATGAACCAAGTTTGTATTAATTACCTAATTTAATTACCTTAGAAATTTATAATATCAATACTACGGGTATTCTTTTTTTCTCCAGCTGCCATAAATTACATTATGGCATTGTTCAGTGTATTACTTAAATAAAAGAATGATTTTGGGCATCTATAAAATTATTAAACTCTACTAGTTTTTAACAGAGCTGTTATATTATTTATATTGGGTATAATATTTGTATGAAAACATTTGAGACCACCTTTAGTTTTTTAGTTTATTATGTAAGTATTAGTGATGTTGCTGTAAATGTTTCAATTAGTACACTACGAATTAAGCAGTAGAAAGCGATATATTAATTAATAAAATTAGCCAGCGTATCTCTATGCACGAATGCACGAATGCACTAATGCACTAATGCACTAATGCACCTAGCGTACCAGGCACAAAACACGGCAGTCGCCAGAGCAACTTGCTAAATATAGCGCCTTTGTAGTCAAAACTGGCGCTTCCCCCCCGCAATATCGTTAAAATAAAACAATGCAAAATTGTTGAACTATACTTAGTTTCAGCACTTGTAAATAAATAAAAATAAATTGCACAGTGATAATCTTACAAATGGCCTGGTTATCGCACGTTTACACTTGTATGCACCGTAACTTTTGTGTCTCTTGTGACATCGACTTCGTGCAACATCTGCCATAAAAAGACATTACTAATTGACTGACTAGGATTCATAAATTTACAAAACATTAGCTTACAAATGCATGCTTTCGATTTGCTGCAAACTGTTGGGGGAAAATCGTAATGTCGCGAATCACTGCTGACAAGACAAATTCGCTAAAGCATGCACGAAAAGTTCACCAAATAAATTAATTCATTTGAAAAAATTATACCATTGTAAACAATATTATGTTGTCATCCTAGTGATTTTATATATGTGTTATTTAATGTGGAGTGAATGACGTATCAGGTGCTTGACCGATGACAATATTGAAATTTTGAATCAGATCTGGCTAGATCCAACAGCAGCCACTGTGGTAATAATACACCTACAACACAATTCAACTCATCATAACTTTCGTTTCCAAGGTGGCGTCGATTTTGTGCAACACTTGCAGTGAATATCAACATATTTTCTAATTGACTGACAAGAAGTCACAAGTATCCAAATATCTTTTCTACGATCAATGTTGGAGACAGGCGTACCGTCCCAAACCGCGACTGATGCAACATTTTTTGCGTTAATGTTCGCTAAATTACTGGTGTTCACTGCAAACTATTTATTATAACAATGGATACTGACACATAATTGTTTTGTATAACAAGTTTTGCCATCTAGTTTGGTATGCATGTCACACTTCAGACACCTTGTTTGCAAGCATGCTGCTTCATGGTCAGCGCTACCAGACAGCGGACAAGTTTGGACTAACATATCCGCATGGATTAATAATTATTACTGATCTTCTTACGCAGCAGAGTCCAGTGTTTGCGTTTGCAGAATAGTGCCACAGGACACATTTCTGAACAATTAAAAATATGTTTATATATTTCAATATAAGAATTAGATTACTTTTTGCAAGGGCGCGTTGACTCAATCCATGTGCGCCGAGTGCTATATTTATGCACCCTTCGGGCGCATTCAAGTAATTTGGGTGAGTGACAGGGCCTTGATTGAACTGAACCCTCAGGTTCTGATTCTCATTACAAAATTCTTTGTACAGTTTCAGCCACATGGTTGCCCCATAGTCAGTAACCAGGGTTTGAAATTTAGACCAACTGAACAGCCAAAGGCTACATGTGTACATGAGATTATGAGTCTATAAAAGGCCCAGCAGTGGCTAGTGGTAACTTCCTGCCACTGCCTCGAGCTGTTCTGACCACCACAGACAGCAACATAACATTACCATACATGTATTACTGACCATTGTATGAAATGTTGCTTTAAATGAAGATATTAATGGCACGTTTGAATCCAGTTCGTTAGTGGTAGTTTTAAGAAAGGATTCATTGCATAGCCTAACTGCACCCTCATCTCGCACTTAGCGAGCTGTTATTTTGCTGAGGTGTGTTTGCTCACTGGCGGCTTTGAGATCGACAACTTTCACGCCATTTTCATGAATTGATTGACTTGGCCATCTTCAGTCATACTACATTGTCTCTGGCAAGTCGTCCTGACAAGAGGGACCAGCTGAATGCAGCAGTATCCGAATCAGAATAATAATGATTTGGCCCATGTACATCCCATCGTATATATTTCAGTTATAACTGAAATCATATTTACACACAAACACAAACACAATCAGTTGAACAACATGTGTACATTGTACCATGTCAGATGAAAAACAAAATTACATTTGAACGACATGGAAGAGTCACGTCTGTGGCACTGTTCATTTGTAATAGGGTTTTGGTGTCATGTAGAATATGCACCCCATGAAAAATGGACCCCGGGTCCATATTCCCTATAGAATTCGAACCTGGGAGTCCATATTTTATGGGGGTCCATATCCTATATGTGCCATAAAACATTTTAGCAGTTGATGGGATACACAGTATTTGTAGTTGGAGATGACTAACATGTAAAAATAATACAAAGTGTTTACAAAAGTGTTATCAATGATCGCTGTGATATTCTAGTTACAATCTATAAACTGCATTGTACTATTTTATCAAATAGTTCAGCTTTTTAAAAGCTTTTTAAAAAGGGGGTCCAAATTCTATAAGGGGTGGTCCAAATTTTATTACAGAATATGGACCCCCGGGTCCATTTTCTATGGGGGTCCATATTCTATCTGACACCGGAATTGATTGACAGCTCCCCTTGGCTGGATGAGGGTTGTCTTTGTGTGGTCAAAACTGGTCATCCCCCCATTCATGT